>JXOR01001227.1:0-44603 GCA_001014335.1 Coboldia fuscipes
GATTTTTGTTCTTTCCATAGCTTCATCTGAAAAATTGGAGCATGATATTGTGCAAGCACTTACACTAATATGATAGTTAACATATGGTATTAAATTCACCAAGGTATATGTAATATCCTCCATGTTCAGTAAATTTACATTTTCAATTTTCTTCGTTGTACGTTTAATTAGAGTTTCATCGCGACTCTCTTTACCATCTTTTTTCTCAGTAATTTCTTTAATTAAAATTTCATAGCGACTTAATTTGCCATTTGTTTTCCTTGGTGCCGTCCAAGATATATCCATTGTAGTGTTTGTAACGTTAGATATTTGCACATTAAATGGTGGTTCAGGTGGACCTTCACTTGTTGTAGCGGAATGAATTTTGTCTGGATCCCCACATCGTGTTTCAGAACATGCTTGGAATTTAAGATTATATGTAGTGTAGGCTTCAAGTCCAGTAAAATTGTATTTTCGGATATCTTTGTTCGGTATTGTAATATTCTGCCACTCATCAACACACTTATGTTTTCCTTCAGCAGTCAGTTTTTCATTACAATAGGATAACAAATAATATTTTATAATCTCTGCATCTTGGCATGAATGATCCCATTCATAAGATAAATAGTTCCATCCTGATTTATCTCGTAACACTCGAGTCAATTCTCCAATATCTAAAAGAATATCATAAATAATAACAAACATATCGACTCCCTCAACTAAATTGTACATACTATCAGGTTCAAAATGTGCTGAACATGCCCATAACAAACCAGAACTTGCAAAATTTTTCGTATTAGCAGATACAGCAAAATTTAAACTATTATCATTGGACATGTGTTCAAATTTATAAGAATATTTTTGTGAAGCTGGCACTATCCCCTTATAGTTCTCATGCATTACAGTTGTGAAATTCACTGTATCCTGAAAGTGAATATACAATTAACATTCAAATTAAATGATAATATGCTCCATAATATGTAAATTAAATTACCCTTTCACAAGCATTAGCCTGTTGATTACGCATAGTGCACCACAATATTGTGAAAGATACGTCGTTAATATTTGGGCCATCAGGATACTTCCATAATAAAGTATAATTGTTTCCCTTCAGCATCTTCCTTACTTCCATTGGTTTTACCATTAGCATCGACCGTTTAGGTATAATTATAAAACTAGCAATGATGGATTTTCCAATTGAATTTATACTTCTAATTTCGTATTTCGTGTAATTCCCGGAGTAATTAATTTCAATTGGTGATATATCAAAACGAATTGCCTTATTACTGTGATTGCTAAAAAATATGTAGCTTTAGTAAAACATATAATCAGTATACACCAGTTAATACAAACCTAATAACCTCATATTTTAATTGCCCCGACTTATCATTCCATTGTGTATTTTCTAATTTTTTCCAATACAGAATAGCATTTGATTGATCACCAGAAATAAAATATGCATCAAACGGTGTTTCAGGTGCTATTTGGGGTATTGCTTTTTCCGTGTGAAAGTCAATTGATGTCCATTCCGACCAATACTTAGATTCAATAGTATTCCTATGCTCTCTTTCAGATAATCGACATCTAATACGAAAAAAATATCGCATATCAGCAAATGGCAGATCTTTTATCGTAGCATTGAGGAAAATAGCGTCATCTGAAGACACAACACAATTTGAGGATAAATCTAAGTCACTGTATGTAATATTTCTCTGCCACTCATCATTCTCGGATGAAATATTTGCCAAATATGTAAGTACTACATTAGAACTTTCTTCTACATTAGAAAAAGTTATGCAAATTCGGATTAAGTAACTGTTATCTGATATAATTAATATTAAATTACCTGAGCAACATTCAGAATATTCTATATAATTTTTTGGTGCCTCCCATTCAATTGTAACCGAATGTGATTTTGGATAAGAATTCATTGTATTCTTATTTATAGACGCTGGAATATCTGAAATATTTTATTAGTTTAAATATTAATGAGAATATTAATAGTTTGGAAATTGGAAGTTATTATTATACTTTGAATATACGTATCAATCTGATGAGATTCTGAATAACTTTCATTAATATTATGATGTCCTTTTATCGTAGTAATATTTAGTTGCTGGAGCCTTGGAGAAATACTAAATCCAGCATTTCTATTCACTTCTACCATATGCGTGTATTTTTCACTGGTATAACTCAAGTTGCATATCTATATGCAAATAAAAGAAAATTGTTTAATAAAATTCTACCACCGTTTATATTACTGTTTCTTCTTTTAAACGTTAGTTTCATCTGATATATTGGCTATTAACTACCACTTACAAAATACTTAATTAGAAAAAATTATAATTATTTCACCGATAAAATCAATCTCAAACGAATTTAATGTAGACTGCTAATTTTATTATTAATTTTTGTACGATACTTACATATCCATCAGGTGTTGATAAACAAATTTCAAATTTTGTACCATAGATGTATGCTTCTGTTGTCATATTGCACCTTAATACTTCCATATTATACGTATAACAATGTAATGCTTTTAATTTCGTTAATTCCAAATCTAAGAGCGGAGATGAAAATAAAAATAATGAATATTGTTAACTGAGTAAAATCAATAATGATAATGCTTTGATTACTAACCAATTTTAATTACAAGTTCAGCAACAATACTACCATTCAATTTACAGAATATAGTTTCATCCATTTTCGGTGCATTCGTTATATCTACGTACTTCGTTGAACTATTTAAAATACCAATCTGAAATATCATAAAATTTTAATTATTAAATTGTATATTAAGATCAAAATACATAAATACCTTAAAATGATCTTCATTGAGGGGCTTTCTCTCACTTCGATTACCATTATTAGGTGTTGAAACAAATGTTATATCATTTGCCGAATAGTTTTCTAATTCATCTGCTGCCAAGGAACATAAAATTGTCGAATTATCACCTTCATTTATAAATATATCAGATTCGTTATACCAAGAAAAGACTGTAATACAATTAAATTTAATACTAATAACATTTTCATTCAAATGCATATTCGAACAATTACCGGCTGCATTTCCCAGTGAAATGGGAACAATGAGTACAATGAATAAAATGCACCACGAGAATAAAATTATAATATTTAATTTTTCCATTGTGATCATGCAATAGATTATTAATGTCGCACAACTTCATATATGTAAATTGATGATCTGCAAGGTGAGAATAAAAGGTAAAATATTTTCTATCGAGAATAATTGAATTGATCCAATAATTCGATCAATCAATAAATAAACAACGATATTTAGGTATTGCGATATTTGTATATTGCTTACCACTTCAAAGTCTTGATTGAAACAGTTCATTATCATAACCAAGGTGTGTTTGCGTATCGAGAGGTATGTATGAACAGATAATTCATACATAATAGATTCATTCATTAATTTTATTCATATTTGCAGGCATTTATACAATTTCACTTAATTTTATCTATAACGTTGATTACTTATACACGTAAAATGAGAATGATAACGATAGTCGTATAATCACTTATTGATTTTAATCACTTAGTGTATAATAATTTACTTTCCGTTTCATTAATTAAGATCCAAGTTAATGCTTTAATTCACAGTGTTTTCCTATTATTATTTAATTTGGATACACATCAAATGTCTTATAAAGTACTAACTATTTATTTGCGAAAATGTCTCACTTTTATCACTGACTTATTTGCAATCTGTTTATAGTATTTAAATTAGCGGAGTAAATCTAATCCAGTAATTTTCAATAACATGCACTTTAATTTAATTATTTCACAGATCACTGTATTAACATTTAAAAAAAAATAAATCCTTCAATTGTAACCGTAAAATTATCCTTATAATAAACACAAGACGGTCCGTTTAGTACAAAATATTTCAATCGACTGGTAGAACACACAAAAAATAATTATCTTGTATAATGATATTTATGTAATCTATCATACATCTATATAAAATATAGATATGACCTGATTGGAAATTGGAGGCATATTTTATTGATTGAAAAAAGATATCTTATCGTTAATTTTTATTTATGAAGAAATAATTATAATCTATGAAAAGTAGAAAAATATTGTTAGATTAGTTACTTCGGCTATATTTTACTAAATTCATCTATAAAGATTATAATTTTTCATTACTTTATTTTTTATCACAAGAAGTTATGAAAACTTCAGTTAACGATCAGTTAATAATAGCCGATTCCGTCGATTATTTGTATATATCTATACAATCGTATATATTATCTATACGATATTATCCTGTATAAAATTGATACAGATCAGAGAATTCCCCAGACAATTTAATGAAATTTGAAAAGTTATTCTAAAAAAGGTGTATTATCATATTAATTGTATCCAACATACGATATTAATAAAGTTGCTATGGCACCGTCTCAAAGAACTTTAGACTCGATTATCTCTAAAATCGATTATTTAACGACAACGATTGCATCGAATAATATAAGTTTTCAGATAATTGGGTTTAAAGTATTTTGACATATTAGAATTTAGTAAATTTTACGTTTTATTTAAATTTTCATCCTGGATTATGGTCAATGCGATATAAATCAAATCGGACAATTTCTGAACAGGAATGTTGAAAAACTCGTTCTGTATAACATATCCGTCAGACATGAATTGTACTATATCGAACATACAAGACTTCATTACTCACGTGAAGAATTACTCATTGAAACAAATATATTCGTTTTATTCATTCACTACATCTGTTTCGCATCGGTCGCATATATTTTCGACTCGAACTCATGCTCATACACTTACTGTTTGTTTTTTTTCTAAATTTTTTTTTTTTGCATTTATACGAGAAGATAAAGAATCGTGATCCTATTAATTGTGTTAAGACTCTAATTGATAATATCTATTGATTTGAATAGTGCCGTGTATGCGTTAAGGCATTCCTGATTCTTCGATTGTGGACTTTTATATATATTATAGGCAAATCTTTTTCAGCGATTTAGTTTTGCGAGTGTTTGAGCGTGCGCTAATGCAAAAAGAAAATAAGTACAGTTTTTTTATTTGGTGCCATAATCAAGAGTTATTTTTCAATGGAAATTATACAGTTGGCTAGTGCAATCGCCAAATTGTGAAAGTAGAAAAAGGAAAATCCTTGGCAAAGTGGATACTGTTTTGGTGACAAAATCGATAGGGAGTGCACAGGAACTGAGGAAACTTTTCAGCAGAATCGTCACTTCAGAAGCATGGAATACAAGTTGTACCATTAAGAAAAAAATCAGAACTTCTTCTAGTCTCATGATTTTACCAATTGACCATTCGGCCGACAACAATTAAGCAAAACGCCTAGAGACACGGGATACATTCAAAGCAAAAGGTAAGTTTTCTAATGGTAATTTTAGTATGCCACCACCAAACATATGTGTGTACTTTCTTGCTTATTACCGTCGTGGTATCCCATCTTTGAGTTCAGCAAAATTGAAAAAAAATCATCCAAGGCAAAGTGTATACACCTGACGTGTATATGTGTGTTTGTTACCGCTTCTCCAAGAAATGCGGTCAGACTCGTTGCAGGTAATTAGGATTCTGTTGAAACTTCAGGCCAAACGGAAGATGTATTTCACAGCCAGAAGGTCAATAGTATTGTTGATTACCAAAAACAGAAAAACCAAAACTGAATGTATGTTAGAGGCAAGAAAACTAAAAAACTTCGATTCAGTAATCTGACCGATTAAGAAACTATAAACGATCCAATGTATTTGGTAAAATTGGAATAAACAACTACTGCGGTTACGTGTACTCTATGAAATATAAAAAAAAAATTAAGTAAATAAAATGGTAATGTTTGTAGTTGCTTATTATAACTCCGTAAAGTTTTAAATTCTTTATGTAAATAAGTATGTATATTACCATTATATTCTAAAATTGTTCATAAGTCGTATATGGCGACTTCGTATTGATTAATTTATTGTCGAATAAGAGATGCCAATTAATTAAATAGCTAACAATATTTTATCAGTTTAAGTGTAAATACGATTAACTGGAACCTTAACAATAGAATCAAAATTCTTATCATCGAAAGCAATTCTAAAGTCTCAAGCTTATTGGTAATAAATACATTCTGGAATTGTATTTACACACATTAAAGGATTGCCACAATTAGTTTTATCAATTTTTGCAAACATGTTTTAGCGATAATGCTTTCATTAGCGATGTAACTTCGACCTCACCTAATAAATTTATCTAGTTGTGTATATTCCTTTTTTGTGATTTTGTTAAATGTATTGAATTATATCACCACTGAAGCAACAAAGAATCACAATAGACAGTATTTGCCAATTGCATCATTAGAATGAATACTTGCAATATATGGATGTATAGTAATCGATCCGATTATACATTGCTATTTGAAAGTCGATAATTTTAATTCCATTCAGATTGCCAAAGACAATTAAAAATATGAACGTTGATTAGTATTATACGCTTTAAGTTACCGTTTTGTATTCAATAATCATCATATTTCTATACATTGGAATGCATAGAATATTGAAATAAAAAATCAATGAATCATTTATACGATTTTGTAAGAATAATAGTTGTGCGTTAAGACACAATACTGTATTTAATGATGGGGATAATAGGTATAGGATCAATTTAAATTCTAGACGAGATGTTGTTACACACCGGACCATTGATGGAAGTTTATGCGTGGTCGTATTAATTTATGTTTGTTTATTATCTTTTCTCATGGAAACTGAGTCTAATTTCATGTTAATCTGAATTCGATGTCTGGCCTTAGTATGTTAAAATAAAAATAAAATTATCTGTTACAATGTGAGTAAAACTAAAAACATAAAATAATTTCAATGCCATTGTAATGTTAAAATTATTCGAGCATTAAATCAGCATAAAGTAATGAACTAGGAAAGAAAGTGATATTTATATGTAACTAATTGTTTCATTAAGAAAGTTTGAAATTTTCGGCAATGGCAATGAAAATTCATTGAATTAACGTGAAATTTGTAAATATTTTGCCAGAAGTGTGATGTTTCTTTTATTTTTTTATTACAATCGAATTGACATATTTATTTCCAACTAATTATTACAATAAGTATTTTACTCCGTAGAGAAAAATTGAAATATTATATTGACTAGTAAAGATTTACCTAAAATGTAGAATGAATCATTTACACAGCGAGAATAACATTAAAATTACCTATTCGTTACATTCTTATATGTTAGCGCTTTAAATTCATGCAAGTTTGTAAATAGTATTTTAGGAAAGGAAAATGCTTTGTTAAAATAACAGTTTGTCCATAAAAGTAACATATTTACGGTAAAGTGATTGATTAAAAATTCATAATAATAATAATATACATATTTCCTTAATGCGCGTAATTTGTTTGTTATACGAAACTGAAGTCTTTTATTTGAATCTCCTAATACGTTTAATGTTTATGCCGTTTTAATAATTTTTTTTATTAAATCGTGTCTGGTGTTTCATTTCTTGATAATGTTATTCTTTTTTGCACATTTTGAATGTACATAATTTGTTTCTCTACATGCTTACATGAAACAGTTACAATCACAATATCATCATTATTGTTCGTCATTTAATTTTCATCAATAATTAAACACAGCCGAATTTAAAAATAATTTTCATAATAATGTGCATAATATTAAAGCCCACTTAAATACATTAATAAAATATATTGAATGATCTGAATTAAATAGAAAAAAATGATCGATTATTATTCTTAATTAGTTATTTGTGCGAGATATAAAATCCATCAATTTGAAACCAGTACAATAATTTTATAAACATCGAAATTATTTAGTTTTTTATAAATATGGTTGTATGCCTTCATAATTAATAATTTGTATTACGATTATGCAATCACCTGTTAGACGATAAATTATTTTCGGGCGTTCAATGGTAATCAAATATATAAATGAATTTTAATGTAGTAAATATACTTATACATAGTTCAGTTCCAAAAACAATCCATTTATGGTATCAACCAGTTAATAGTGTTGGTTTTAATTTAAATTAATTTAGTCTCTTTTGGTATTTTAGATTACAGTCATCAAATATGGATGAGAATAATATTGTATCATCATCAATTGGAGATGAATCTATTGGTGTGTCACATCATCATCACCAGATTGATGTTCAAAATGATTCATCGTTGTTAAGGAATAATAGTGATCCTGATGTCGAATCACTTGATAATTTGAATGATCGATTATCACAGCTTAATAGAAATGCATCAAAACATCGAGAAAGTATTGAAAATGATGAACGTGATAGCTATTCACCGATAGAAGATAATGAAACTGAAGAAAACATTAATTTTGGTGAAAGTAATTTAGTTAATTTACATATTTCTGTACCATATACGAATGGTTCTCAAAACAATGTGGATGTGGAGGACGATAAATATAGAAAGAATCGTTCAAATTCATGTACAAAAGAAGAGAAACAACGCCAAAATGAGGAAATTGTAACACTCGAGACATCATCTGTTTCCTCAGAAACAGGTAGTTGGGAATCGGTATTTCCCCATCAAAGACGTAATATGGATCTTAAAGATTTATGCACAAACTTTATATTGAATGAAAAAAATCCCGGTCTTGCGGGTCAAGTGATGCCTATTGAAACAGAATCTTTAAAAATTTTTAAGAATGAAAATGTACCGAAACTACGTTCACCAGATGTAGTATGTGTGAATTCAATTGCTTCAACAAGTGGTGCCTGTTTTATAGATGCTTCAACGTTATTGGATGAATCAGAGATAACTTTTCCAACATTAGAAGGCCCTAAATTACCATCTGAAGGTTGTTTTGGCCCAATGCCAACCGATGAAAATTCATTAAAGAATTCTAATATAGATAGTCACGAACCAGACATTGAATCAAAAGAAGTTAATGATAGAAATGCATCAAATAAATTAATAAAGCATGAACATGGCAATGATCAATGTGTTAATAGCACACTGATTAATTCTTTTCCATATGAAAGCGAACGTGATAAAGGAGCTCGTTTATTTCCCAATAACATACATAATCAGTTTGAAACTGTTATGAACACAAAAGTGTCAAGTGAGAATTGTAATTATTATTCAACACATCCTGCAAATCCATTACGAATTACAGAAACTACAGCTAATGACTATGATGGACAGAATCGATATTCAAGTGACACGAGTGACTATGGGACTGATAGTAGGCGTTATTCTAGACCAGAAAGTATTGCTCAGCCGGATACTCCGCACAATTCCATCTCGCATATGAATATGACAAACGAAGATGAAAACATCGTGAATAGTGGATATTCGTCACTCGATTTAATGGAATCGGACGTTGAGAGTAATGGTGTAAGATCTATAAAAAACCGCTATAATGAAACAACACCGATTTTATCTGGCGGTTCATCGATAAAAGATTATACCGATGGTCGAAGTACATACACACAAGGACAATTAAACAAAAGTTCAGGGTACACTGAGGGAGGACAACGGAGAGGAATAGTAGAGAAGCCTGTGACAAGCTGGATAGTTGATATGAGGACAAGTAGTGGAAGATCGACTGAAGATCGTAGTGGAAGCTCTTTATCAAATTCTACAAACGATTCCTATTCACGTTCAATTGATAATAGTAAATTAGATAGGGTATCAGCAAGTCCTGGAGCGCTTGGCTATTTTGTATCATTGGATGATTTGAAGCCGATAAGTGAACCACGGGAAACGACATATGTTTCAAGAAGTACTAAACAACATTCAACATCATACAAAGAATCTCTTCCTAAAAGTACTGGTTTTTTTATTGATATGTCGGATAGTGAAGTGTCTTCAGTTGATGTGGAAAGAAATTCAAGTTCCCAAAAAAGTACTGAACATGAAGTGAAACAAAAGAATATATTTTCAATGTTTATAGATATTGGTTCATCAAATAATGGAAGAAAAAAATCATTGGGTAAAATAAATAATCGCTCTAATGGTACTCCACCAGTGTTATCCACTGAGGTTGAATATGTTCCAGTAATAACCAGAAATAATCCATCGGTAGCTAGTGGTGATAAAAGTAATCGACATTCATGGAGTAATCCGGAAGATCAGGTTGCATCAAAAAAGATGACCTTATCAGATTACAAACGTTCAACAAGTTTATCGATGGATCCAAATAATGCAATGGATGAATCAAAATTAACAAAACAAACATCAAATATTTCCGTAATTTCAACGATTTCAACTGCATCACGTTCACAAATAAATACAATATCATCGTCTGCATCCGACTTATCAGATGCAAATATTCCAAAAACTGGCATTCGTAAGAAACGAAAAGATGCTAAATTAAACGAAACATTTGATAAAAGTAGTCAAGGTTCGTTGACGGATGGTATACTATCAAAAGATTCATCCACATCTAGTGTTACTGATACCGATGACGTAACGTTCCAGAATGAAACAATTGAAACTTTTAAGCAAATGGAAACTATAATTGAATCAAAGGAACAAAAGTCACCGAAACTAAATAATAAGCAATCAACACAGCCAGAAGCTGACACTAAAGAAGTGAAAGAAAGTGTTTCAACTGATTGTAATTGGAAACCCTATTCGATGGAAACGCTTCAGGCAACCGCCGAAAGGCAGAAGAAGTTGTTGGAGACAGTAAACGAGATTCCGGATACAAATGCTGAATATGTGAAACTATCAGATCTCGATAAACCAGTCAGTTATAGAGACATAAGACCATTAGATTCATATTTGTCAAAATCAACAAATAACACACGCCGTTCAAGATACAATACACATGTTGAAACAAATTCAGTTAATAAACCTTGGACTTACAACATGTCGCGCTCAACGGGCAGCAATTTAAGTAATTTAGCAACATCAGTTGAAAATATGAGGAGTCTCTCACGAATTTTCCCACATTTGAGTAAGGAATTTAGTAATAGTATGCCAATGAACTTTGAATTGGTGGATGACAATGAATTCGGTGATATGTTTCAATCAGATTTTTCTCGTACATCCAGTATTGCATCTAGTTTTAGTCGTTCGGGAATGGGTGAGTAATCGGTGTATTATTGTAAAGATATGTTTTTGAAATAATAATATTTAATTTGTATTTTTAGAATCAGTTGATGAGTCAAGTTTATCATTCCGGCGTCAATTGGGAGAAGATTTGTTAAAACTTTTCCTTCAAGAGATTGCTACTGATGTAATTATTGATGTGAACGGCCGTCGAATTCGTGCACACAAATGTATTCTACGTTCTAGGTGTCAGTATTTCGCAGCTATTTTAGCAGGTGGATGGGTTGAAAGTGCTGGCAACGTAATCTCATTACCAGACTATTCATATGCGTCTGTACATTTTGCTCTCTGTCATATTTATTCTGGTGCCTCTCATCCACCAGAAGGTATTAGTTTAATGGAATTGGCAGGACTTGCTGATTTATTGGGATTGGAAGGTTTGAAAGAGGTCACTGCTTATTCGCTGAAAACAAATTATTGCCATAATTTTCATAAGCCCTGCCCTGGTTGCATTGATGGGATTATAAAGGTGATTACAGTATCATTAACTCATGGTTTGGATGATTTATATCGAAAATGTTTGAAATGGATTTGTAAACACTATGTCAAAGTGTGGCCAACTAGAGCATTTGCTGAATTATCGACAGATTTAATGGCTAGATGCAGGCAACAATTAATTGCTCACATGGTAAACGGATAATTAAATTAGGAATATAATGTTTTATTAATTACAATTGTTATATAATTTTAGACATCAGAAAACGTTTTATCAATTATATTGGACTGTGACCATATCACAACAATAATTGGTAAGAATCGTTGGGCAATGGAAATTGATGGAATTGTTCGAGATATAATTGCTGAAGCTAATGATTATATTGCTGATCATATGTCTACACTACTAGCCAGCGATGGATTTTTATCACTCGGACACGATCAAAACGACAGTATCATTCAATTGGAAGATCTATTATTGGATATTGCTTCTAATTTAACAGCAGATCAAGCATGTAAAAGTTACCAACGGATTGTAAAATTGAATTCGATGATGGGTGCAAAGGTGATTAGAATGCCTCCATCCTGGCATACGAGAGGTGAATCAGATGAATGTTTGATAGAACATGAGCGCGAGGGATTAGATTGGAACAATGATTTTATTCGTTTGGTTGGTTCTCTTTTGTCGGTTATTGAACAATGTTTAATTCGAAATTGTTCACGAGCAATGCGCACAATGGCATGGCAAAGGATGGATGAAGAGCTTCGTAAGAAAATTCAAAAACTAGCACGTCTATCTGATCCGATTGATATACGTCGAAAACAGCCGATTTCCACTGTCCATAATTCATCCAGAACTCATGATCTGTACCAAGTAAAATTAGCCATAGAAGCCCACACCAGAAGGGTATTGGCACAAGACACAAATTTATATAAAGAATCTAAATACTCACATGATAGATCGAATAATATACAAGATAAGAAACCAAAAACTATAGGAGTTCAAAGAAATTATAGTAATTCGCTTTTTTCATATTTAAATTATATTCAATTTAATTAGTTATAATATTTTAGGTGTTACAAAATGTACTTCCAAAGCAACAGTTCCAGAATATAAGAAATCAATACATCAATCATCCAAGCCCATATCTATGGCCAAACCGACTACGGCAAATAAACCGGTAAACAATAGATTATCTGAAATCCGACCTAGATATTTAGAGCCTAAAAGGAATTGGGGTAATGGACCATTAAAAAGTAAATCGGCGGCAAGTGTATTCCCACGTAATGTAGATCGTCAAATGTCAGCTAGTGAACATTCATCTAGAACTTCAAGTCCAGCATCTAACCGACGGGATGGTCACCGTGACTCTAATACTATGAGTTTGGATAGTCTAGCATCACCGGCTAAAAAGAAAATTGTTCGGAAAATAGAGAATTGTGATATAAAACCAGCAAAATCTGAACCCTCAATTGATTCACTGGGTAACTCAACAATACGATCAATTCATGATATTCAAACAAATGTTTCAGGGTCAGCGAAGGTAGGAAAGATGTTGAACCAAAAAAATAATATTAATAAGATAAATACAAACACTAGAGTATCGACAACGAATACAATAAATTCACAGCAAAGGAAATTTCAACCAATTGCTAATACTAAAGTGAGAACGTTGGGTGCAAACTCTACCTCTGGCAGTTCAATATCTTCATTACAAACAGCTAATACAAATGCATCATCACAAGATAGCCGGGATAAAGGATTGATTGCACCTAAAAGCTTCCTGAGTGCAAGATCTCGAGAAATTTTAGCAAAACGATCGTCGAGTGCAAAATCTATACCGAATGTTCTAAATGGAATCAATAAATCATCGACAACTTCAAACATTCCGCTTAGAAATACATCACAGTCTAAAATGATAAAGCCTAGAAATGAAGCGATAAGACATTCATTGACGACGCCGACAAAAAGCAGTGCAATGAAAATAGTGCAACCAAAGGTAAACGTCACTACAAAATCAAATGCTCTATCTAAAACGGTCAAGGATGCGTCCACGGTCAAGGTAAAACTCATCATCAAAGACAAAAATAAAAAGTATGAAGAATGTGATAGTGTACGTATTGATTCAAAACTAGAACGATCCAGCACATTTTCAAAAGATTGTCCAGATTTGCCTGTTTCCAATTTACAAATAATTGAATAATTTACATGCCTACAGGATTTTTATTGATATTTTGTAATCAAAGCTAGTCACTTCTTATCAACGCTGTGAAATAAATTTTCACGTAAATTATATGAAATTTATTATACATAGTTTTAGAATAAGCTATAATATTAATTGTATGTTATTCATTTCTTACATTTAATGGTAATTTAGAGAATATGCTTGTTAAAAATTCACACGTTTCTATGTTTCAAGTTTTTTATTTTTCATCAAAGTTAATAAACACTGTTTTATTTTGTATTTTTAAATTTATTTTTTTCTTATTTGTTTCATACTCATTACTGAATATATTAATTGCAATTAAAGTACATACTAAGGAAAAAAATATGATGATTAGTTATGTTAAAAATGTAATCTCAAATAAATGCTATGAACGTTTAATACTTAAATCTACTGTGTTAGTAAACTTTTTAGGTGACAAAAATGATAATATTATAGTGAGTGACATTCATTTAAATAAAAGTTAAACATTTGGTGAAATTAGACATGGTATTTAATTATGCATTTTAAATTACTCCATGTAATATAATTCTCTTTTTTTCCTTAACATCTGGCACTTATGGTAAGCAACATCACCTGAATCTGTTGACCAAGCAACGTACATGTAGATAGTCCATAGAATGGCTAGCAATAGTCTATCCAGACTGAAATTATATTGATCATATTAAAGGTCTAGATATCGAAAATAATAATGTAAATACTAAATACAATATATTCACCTCATTAAATTGACACACCATAAGATCAATGTAAACCCAAGAAATGAAGGATGACGCACGTGAGAATATAATTTTTTAAGTTCCCATGATTTGTATGCGATTGGCTCCAATACATTATTCAGATCGTAATATACCTTAAGTTCCATAAAAATTATGGAAGAATGAAAATTGATTATCATTATAATAAGGTATACAATTTACCTGTTTAACGCCCAACATTTCAGGTAAATCCATTAGTAGTGATCCTCCGAATATGATAGTCCAGCCAATACCATGTGTGATAGTGAAAGCCCACCATATAGTTGTATTCTGTATGTCCACACGCCATAAGATGAATGTCGGTACAGGTATCCAATGTTTAATCAACAACTAAAATTAATTAAATTAATATAATTTTATGATAGATCAATCAATGTTGGTGCAACTTACCAATAAAGTGGCTGCCGAAGCCAAATTATAAATGCTACGAGACAAAGTAGCTAATCCCAATTTATCCCATAGATTTTTAATAATTGGCTCTTTTAGGAAGCTGTGCTGTAAAATGAATGATACGATTAAGAGAAGATCAATTGCCAATGGATACAAGGCATCCTGTAGTCGTGAATAGTTATCCAATAGAGAAAGTATCCATGTGTACTCCCTTTTAATTTCATGTGGTGTGGACAGAAACGAGATCAGTTTACCAATTGAGTAGAATGTGGTAATGAATGCAAACAGTGAAATCGGTATTGTAATTAAGTGTCGAAATCCTAGCATTGTGTATCAATTGATTTCTAAAAAGGAACACCAAATAAATATCCAAATATACTGATCATCAATCATACCACTCACATTTTATTTGGTTAAACCAAAACTAATAGATTCTGAATAAAATAAATGTTAACTCTTTAAATTTGGATCAATTTTCACAAAAAATAACCAGGTAAACAAACTGTACTCGGTGTGTAAATAATGACGTCATATCTCAGCACACATAAAGCCAATATACATACTTTACGGCGGTTTCGGTAGGTCGATCGAATTGAAGACATAAATTTGATTTGAAAATTTAATTTTATTGGACAAGTTAAAAGGTTTACACGCAAAGATAAAATGGTTCAAACATGTTTATTATTTGTTGCTTCCTCTTCACAATTTTGAGGACTCGTTAAAGTGTCTGAGATCCGTTTTTGGCTGGCAGACGACCGTAAATTCTCGTCATTAGTTGATTCAGGAGGTTCATATGGTGGTGCAGGTGAGTTTAACTCTGGAACTCGATGCCTTGAACGATTGCTCGTTGATGGTTCAACATCAGCCATTATTGAATCATAACTTGGCGGTGGACCCAGAATATCTTCCAATTTTTGTGGTTGCCTTGACGGGAGAGGAAACAAATAATTGATATATTGCTGTTGAGAATTCCTTAGCCGTTGTTCTGATGCTACCCTCTGCTGTTGTTTCTGAATCTCCCAGATTCGTGTAGGCAGTAAATTTACACTATTTGAGCCGCTTTGTGAATGCACCTGCGGCATATAAGATGTTGAAGTCATTTCAATTTCAACAAATGGTGGACGCTGCCTTCGAGTACCTATAATAACAATAATTTAATTCATTTATACCATTCGTTTAAGAAAATTAAAAAAACTAATAAATTACTTTTCCAGTATTCATTGTTCACTTGATTTAAACCACAGGATGATGGTGCGTTACGTCTATTACTGACTAAACGGGTTCGTCCTTGTTGATTTGTTACTGTAGAATGGGTAACAACTGAATTAGATACTCGAGTAGGGGCGTATAATGTACCATTTCTGGCTTCATTTGACCATTTGTGACACATCCGGAACCACCATCCGCCGCCAGTACATGTAGTTATTACTATTAAAGCTAGGATCCTAGTGACAAAACATTTTATTATCAGTTTGCATTCATACAATGTTAGCAGTATTTTAAATGGTTATTGTTTGCGCACCAGTAATACCAGACATGAAAAAAATCCAAGCTAATATATTGACTCATAACACAACATCCAAAGTGGCAGCAGTTTTCATTTCTGTTGCAAATGTAATATTTGGCTTCACCATTTATTTCAAATGCACAGTATCTTTGACCAGTCGTTAGCATTCCAGACATTTTTACTATCAATTCAATGCACCCAAATTAAAATTATTAATGAATACAGCAGGCAAATCAAATCTCACTCTATATTAAAAAATTCTTAAAATATTCATCACTCCTTCTTGGGATACAAAAATACGATATGCTGTCTATTACGATACAATCATAACTATTCCACAATATTTCATCAAATAATCATTAAATGCACATGAAAAAATGATGTTGGCTGAAGTGTTTAACTTAATCAACTAGTTTTGCATGAAGGAAGACACTTTTTACTTAATTTTTTGAATAAAATGTTTATTGCATCATGTAAACTTTTAAAATTTTCATTTTTGCAGACATTTTGGTGTTTACAAAGAAATTTTTCCTTTTTTTTGGCATCCTTTTTCCTGACGTTGAATGTTTGACGTTAAAGTTATGTCCTGGAATGTTTTCGCCGCGTTTTTGAAATCATGGAATTAATATTACCAAAATATGTTTGATTTTTATGTTGCCAATCCCAGTTCCTTTTTCTCTGTCCATTCCGCCCAGGATCCTGAATAACTTTTGTAACTAAAATTTAGAAAGCAACTCTATTAAAATGCTGTACAAGAAATAATACAATGAACAAACTTAGAAAATTCGTTTAACTTTAACGAATCCAATCCCCGTTCTGCTCGTCTTCCTTTGTAACTGTACAAGATAATTAAATCATCCTTTCTGGGTTTCTCACGATTGTATTTTTTCTTAAAAACAGATTCGGCTAGTGTTAATTCCGCAATAAGATTCACCACTATAAAATTTCAGAAATTTATAAGTAGCTGTTATTATAAGTCAGTTAAAGGTGTTTGTTCCTACAAGGAATATTAAAAGCAGTTGGAATCATCCCAGTTTCCACAATTTCTCTATACTCTCGCACATCAACTACATAGATTCTGTCTTCTGGTTCTATTACATGTTCCTTAAGATCTTCGAAGGTAATGATTTTTGAATTTGTGTCTCCTTCCATGATCTATAATATTTTATGGAATGGGATGATTCATTAAACAGGATTTGAGGAAGCAGGATGTGAATTTCTTCGGAATTTGATGCCGGTATTACTAGAATTTGATGGTACAGTATGATTTTGATGTTAATATTTCTTTTTCATTGTTGGTTTATGGTTTTGGAAAATAAATTTAAAAAAAAAAATTGTTTTTCCCGAACTATTGCTAGAACCTGATTTAAATTCTGATTGATTTGTTGTCAATTTGCATGTAATATAATAGAAGAATATATAATTGTAATGATTAGTGTGTTATTTTAAAGTGTTTTATTCCTAATAAAAATACCATAATTTTGCAATCATGTTGATTCATCATTTTATATTATAATTGTGAATACTTTAAAGGTAAAAATACTTTTGATTAATTAAGCTTTTTCGATAAAACACTTATAGTACTGAGAAAAATGGTCGGGTGGTACGAAATTTGGGTTTTAAAATTCTTGACTAGCGTTAGAGATGAAATAGAGAAAAATGAAGGTAATATCCGAAAATACAGCAAAATTTCTATAAGATATTATTTATTTACTATACGTGTATAATAATTCGGAATTAATTATTTAAATTACAATTTAAGAAACATTTCAAAATAATCCGGTTGTGCTTATTGCTGTTTTTTGGTTTCACCAGATCCTGCTTGTGGTTTCGGTTTCTGTTTTATTGAATTCTTTGAATCATCAATATAACTATCTTCTTCGTTCAATTTCTTAGCCAAAAAGTAAATTTCAGCAATTGCTACTATTAAAGCACATATAATTCCCAACAATAGTCTGAAACCAAAATCTAGGTCTCCGATCATCAATTCAATGCCAAGGAAACCAAACAAAAATCCAGTAATGATAGAGAAGATGAATTGTAAAATCGCAATTAAATGACGATCTAATGCTTTCAGCTGGTATCCAATTGAATCTTCTGGATAATTCTTGGTTGGATCAACATCTTTTGTCATTTTCCTATATACTAACTCCTCTTGCTCTAGTTTCAGTCTTTGGCATCTGGCCTCTAATTCAGGATCTCGCTCTAGTATCTCATTTTCTGGCAACAATAGTTTACAATCCTGAAGCAACTGATGCAAATATGAACTCTTTTTATTTAACGCATCGGACTTCCTTTCTTCGACCATATATTTATTTAGCCATTTTAAATCTTGTAATACTAACATTGTTTTGCCACTTCTGGCATCATTTTCGTCAGTTGTGGCGCTTAGAAAGTTTAACGATTTGCAATCAATTTTATCTGAGAGTTTTTCTAAAATCTCTAATTCCTTTTCTGTGTATGGTTCATTTGCAATAAAAACACCTTCTTCTTCAATTGACGAATTCTTTTTCGGTTTTCCTTGAATCTTACGGATATTGGATGGTGTTGTATCATCCAATTTAATTCCTTTGATGTATTTGATCAGTTTTTCTGATGGAATGATTTTAACTGAGAAATCAATAATAGACCCCGTAGTCATTTTAATTATGAATATGCAGCTTTTGTTCTAAATCGGAATAGAATTCACGTAGTTCTTCCTCTTTCTCTTCAAATGTATTTTCAATTCGTTGTTTCTTGTGATTAATATCATCCAAATATTGATCCCACTGTAGCGAACGATCTGCTCGGTTCTGTGCTAATTTATTATCCTACAAGCAAGCATATAGTGAGTAAGTAATTGAGTAAACATAATATTCTATTTATCATTCATACCAAATTTGAATGTTTTGGAAGATTAAGACTTTCGGTGCAAATGTCCAAAATCTCATCAACTGTTTTCTTGAGCTCCTCTAGACTATTTTCACTTATACTTATACACTTTGGAATCGTCGAATCCTTCAACTCCGTAGTTTTTTGTAATATAGTGAATAAGTTTTCAATTTCAATATCATTCCTTTTTTCCTGAAATACACATTTCAATAAGACGATTATTACTCTCACGAGCTCAAACAAAAGTGGGTTGACTTACTTCAAATTCCCTTAAGAAATAGTTGACCTCACCACTTAGAAATGGTTTGTGGTCAAACAACCGGCCGTATATTTCTGCTATATCTGTAATTTGCACCACATTTTCCCAATTAAACGTGAAAATAAAAATAAGAGATAGTTAACTTATAATTACCTTTAATTATTTCGGACCTAATGTCGGTCATTATCATGTGATACCAGATATATCCGAAACAACTCTTCACCTAGTTTGTGATTTCACATACATATGTAAAATCAGTAAATAAAATCAGAGAATGAAATAGGTGTAAAGTATGTCTAGAAATAATATATCAGATATGATGTTGTAATAATATAATATTATTTAGAATCCGAAGTAGTTGAAATGAAAACTTTTGAAACTCGGAAGATGCTCCAATCTTGGCGTTTTGGCGTGAAATTCATTTGTATGGGAAATGGCAAGTCTACCTCGGAAGCGAGATTCGGGAACGTTGTAAATATTTACCCGTACGGAACGTGCAACGCACCAGTACCCACTCTTTTTGGAGTAAACAAAAAGGCCCAGGGTCAGTAGATAAAGCAAGTATTACAGTATGCATTTAATGGATTAGTACATTGAACAAATTGGGGACCATCCTCGGAAAGATGAAATTTATATGACGTCGTCATTTGAGAGCGACGACAGCCCATTCGATTTACGTTCGATTCCATTTGGTCAGCATGCCCGAATACCGGTCGAGAATATTGTGTCTTTTTGGAATTCACGGTACCAACGACGTTATAGCTGCTATAAATCTATTCGAGACGAGATCTGACGATTTCATACAAAATTCCAAACGGTCAAAAGTTGGTATCAATCTCAATACAATTTCGCTAGATCGCATACGCAATCATGTTACATATACCCTATATTATAGAAACAGAAACATAATATGTTATATATTTTAATTATGTGATTGAAGCGGCGATTGACACTCATCTAATTGGCATTATATCGATTTCTTCAATTTTTATCAGATCTGTCTGAATGGATGTTTTCTTTAATTTATTAGCTGATGCTGGTACCAACATCTGGATATTGAAATTATCATTACGTTTCAATGAAAAAAGGAAAAATAATATAACAAAAACGACTAGGGCGCACCCTTCCTGATTGATATTGAAACTTGGGATCAGAACCGGTACGATTACGTTATTCAATAAAAATTAAAAACACGTATTATAGTTCAAATTCAATGAATAGTTACAATGAATCATAAAAACGAGAGCCAACAGCAGCCGGTTGAAGAGTGGCATTAAAATATTTAATTCCCTTATTTATTTGCCAAAAAACCCTATTTTATAAAGGTTACTAAGTAAGCTTTCAATTAATAAAGTATTCATTACGTTGAATTATTATTAATAAATAACATACCATACCATCTGGAAGATAAAAGAGGTGAGGAGAGGAATTTAATTTCGGGTACCCAATCAAATTAATTTATTTTGAATAAATTCTATTTAATTAAATAACGTTTTCCATTCACAAAATTTAAAGAAGAAATTAATTAATTTTGAAATAATGGTGAAATATTATGGCAACAATTTGAATGAAATGAAATTAATTATAATGACATTCAGATGAATCCGTAATTAACTAATTTCGATTGTTGCAATTTATACTGATAATGTTAATTACAATATTGATATTCAAATTATTTTAACGGATTTGTGTTCAATGTTAAAACATAATAATTTTTGATATTGTTCATTACGATATTATTAAGTATTATTTCAAGCATATTTATTAATTTTTTTTTTTTTTTAATGTTTTCTTCATTTTCAATTAATTCTAAGTTATGTGTAATTTCTATAATATAAGTCATTAAATGATTTACAAATTATTCTCATAATAATGATATTAAATATATTATATCATGAGTCTACAAACGGTTTTAGTATCGTTGAAAATCTGAATTGTTTTTAGATACTTTTTATACAATTTATTACTTTCTATTTAACTTAGCGACTTGTGTGTGTGTGTATCTTTTTTTCCAATTTAAATCTAATACATTAGTTTTGGTTTTATTTAGTAAGAACCACGTTAACGAGAGGAATAGAGAAGTGTATTTTCTTTATAAGATGGTCCTCGATTACTAATTAATATCAATATTCAATTAATGTATTCAAATCCTAATACCATTCCATTCACCAAACTCTAGTGTTGTCGTCTGAATACTCTTATAATGCCAATGATTATAGAATGCACGAGGCGTTGACAACACTTAGCAGATAATTATGTATGTTAATCTATTTTAATTAGATTTTTAGCATTTTCATAAAAATTTGACTGTCTTGTGACTGTTTATACCTTTTATAGACTTGTGACAATTTCTAGTTATGTGAAATTGATTATGAATTGGATTCCATTACAAAGAGATAATTATGTATTATAAAGATAGTAATTGCTTCATATTCCTAGCTAGTAAAAGTATAAAAATAAGAAAATATAAAAGCACTGTGTTCATCAATTATTTTGTTTATCATCCATCGATATAGTTCTCTCTACCAGCCATGATTTTCTGATTTAATTTTATTCAAAAATTCTAAATATTTTCCAGTAAAATCAGCATCTAAATTATTCACTTATATTATCGGTTGATTGGTTATATTTTTTAAATAATTTTCCATTCTTCTATTTAATTACTAGTTTTGTCTACTGGAGGCAGAGAGCAATTCTATTAAATGTGCGGCGAAAACTTATTTAAATGCGGTCCATTAAATGTGAAATATTAAATTTCAATCTCACTTGTTTGATAGCTGTTGGCCATTATAAATACGATTTAGAAGAATTTTCCCGTTTACGATATTTGTGTTTTCCATGATACGATCGCAGCACTTTTTATATTCGGATTTATTTTTTGGCTGTGAATTATTCACTTTATTTCTTGTCTAATTGGGAAGCGCGTTATTTAGACTTTTATTCTTTACATAAAAACAGATTAATGCATAGTTATAGAATTGATAAAACATAAACCAGTTTCTTATACGAATGTTTACTGAAATTCCATTTAATTATGTCAGTGAGTTTTCTAACAGTTTTTTTTTTTTAATTATTATTCTATTCTGTCATTCTTTCACTAGTTGTGTTTAATTTATTTAGTCAAACATTAAAGAACCGATGTAATTCACTCAAAATGGGATTGGCATATTATTATGTTCACATTTAACGAGCATGTGATCGAGTATTCAGCACTAAAGCCAAATTATCCGGGTTCAACTAGGGAATTACTCTCACGGTTGAAATTTGTTATTTTTTTGTTTTGTTTCTATCTTCAAATACATACATTCACATAAGTTTCATAACTAATTTCAATATCCAAATATCAGGCACTTTGGTTTAGAGTTAGGCAAATAATTAACACATACATGAAATTAAGAAAAAAAAAATGGTAAACTAATTTCATTACACATACAATTATTTTAGTCATTTTTATGCATCACTCTGCAACACCTTTCTTAACAATATGATGATATTTCTATATTTAAGAATACAGATTCTCTCCGTCATCTCTACATATCAATATAACAATTCGCACGATGATCAAACATAAAATTCACTGACATATTAAATAATGAGACTCCATTAGTGTCTCACACCCTCTTTTCTTATTCTCTCTCGTCTTTCATATTATAAAAAAAAAATCGGAATAATGAATAAAATAATGTTGGATACTCTAATAAAATAAAATAAAAGGACAAAATTTTGTTTTTTTAATTAAACAATAAAAAAAAGGCAAAAGAAAAACACAAAATAATTATAAAGGAAATAATTATCTAATTACTCATCCATTATATTTTGTAATAATATTTATATGTTAGTTACGATTCCAATCATAATATGACTTTTCTTATTATGTATGTAGCTATATATGCTTGTAAATCTGCACTGTCATTCGTATAAGTAAACGTTAATTAGTTTCATCGTTTTAAATCTACAATAAAAAGGACTAATTAAACAGAAAAAAATGCGTTAATTATTATAAAAATAAACCTAAAGTTTCACATTGTTAACTGAATAACCAAATAGAATATTTTCAATTTGGTTTCAATATTGCAACGGAAACACAAAATTTCATTCTCTATACGCTTAAATAGAAAGAAAAATTTATGCATTTCTTAAAAAGTTAATTATTGTATTTTCCATTTAATAATTTGCGACTCATTAATGTTTTGGTAAATTCATTTAAACCGTTTTATATATCATACTAATCCTTAAGATGACTCAATAATAATTAGTTACAACACTAAATTAGATTTTAACATTTCTTTTTTTCATTTTTGTAGTTTTTGACTATTTAGAAAAGAGTGATCAAATTTTTTATCCTTGTTATAGTTATTTATATTTGTATAAATTTAATGTTTTTATTTTTTTAATTCCCTAGTCTGTAATAATTGAGATATGAAAACATTATATTTGAATATCAACCTAGTCTGATGGTTGAACTGAAGCTATATCTAATCATTTTCATATCCTTAACTGTATAAAGTTACACATTAGAAGAAGAACAGATTCAATTAATACGTTTCGTTTCTTTACTCAACTCAATTCTTATTGCAATATTGTATTTTATAACTTTTCTTTTGATTATTATAATTTTTTTCGCATATTATGTATTTACCATGTACGTAGATGAAGTGTTAATTTCCTTTAAATTGTTCATTATAATAATTAAATGTAGACTTATTGCAGACTGTATAAAATTCTAAATGAACCTCTTTTCTCTTCTATTACGGGATTCAACATTTAATAAGTTCATCTTTCACAATTAAAATTAGTGCTTCCTTTTTTCTGTTATTTATCAATTGATTTCCAAAAATAAAATAAATCTGCTCCATTTCGGTATTGATAAAAGTAATCTCTCTTCTCTTAAAGTAACAGACATCTGGCCTTCTTCTTCTTTTTGACTTGTAATGCAGCACGAGTTGCCGTTTCAAATACATCGCGTACACCTTCTTTTGATTTGGCTGAACATTCCAAATAAGCGAACGCATTTATTTTTTCCGCCATTGTGCGTCCTTCATGTGTTTTAACTGGTTCTTGTTTCATTTTAGCCAGCTCCTAAAACATGAATTACAATTATATCCAATACCATATTATGATAACATTAACTAATGTTATCAAGTTCATTCAACTACATACCTTAATTGTATTGGGATCAGTTCTAAGATCTTTCTTGTTACCGACTAAAATAATTGGAACATTTGGACAAAAATGTTTCACCTAAAATAAAGCAATATAACATATTAATATGATCAAATCATAAAATATGAAAAAAATTTAACGTACCTCGGGCGTCCATTTCTCAGGAATATTCTCTAAGGAATCTGGCGAGTCGACTGAGAAGCACATTAAAATGACATCTGTGTCTGGATAACTTAAAGGCCTAAGTCTATCGTAATCTTCTTGGCCAGCTGTATCCCACAGAGCTAATTCAACCTAAAAATAAATTTAATTAGTAATTTTATATTGGAACAATAATCCAGATTGTCTTTGAATCATATAAAATTAAAAAAATATCGATTAACAATGTAGACAATTATCATTGAAGTAAATGTGATTAATTAGTTACTATCGAGTCAAAATCATTCATAGAAAACACAGTTTACAAACTCGTTTATATTATGATTCATCGAAATCTTTAATAAATGATATCATACTAATAGTACTATCAGTGTATTTGATTATCATTTACAACCAATGAATAATATACCGTAATACAATTAAATTACGTGCTCCATTATAAATATTAAAGATGGTTTAATTATAAAAATATTTCAAACGAATTCAAAGTAAAGATAAGATTTTGTTACTTGGAACCGAAAACAAATTAAATCCAGATTCATAATTAAATACACTTTATACGCGTATTATACGCAACTTACTATCAAGTCTAAATAATTAGCTTAAAAAGTATTAAACCACTCGTTCCTGATTACAAAAGTAATTGATTCAATAGTTAAAGATTAGCTTAAATTATAGTAACTATTATTCTTAAATCAAATTTGGACAATAAATTTCATTTTAAGAGGAATTATTTCAATTATTCGAAGAAAGAATCACATTATACCTTTCCATTCTTATTCTTTTGATCAGATTACCATAAGTTAAAAGTTTTAAATCAATGCTATAGCAAATCATGATTTTAAGAGGAAAAAAAATATTGTACAAATAATGACTCATTTATAATGGCAATGGCGTGATCGTAATTTTATTTCATATTTAAAATCGAATGGAATGGAGATTCTAAACTCTTCATGATTTCTCAGAAATCCATAATTTTTACTCTTAAAGTGTTGTGAATACCGAGAGACAAATGAATGATTTTACTCAAAAACATTTAAATTCAATATATGCATATGCTTTCTTTTTGTAACCGCTACACTACACATACATTCAATTATTAAGCGCACCGTGTGTATATTTGAAAATCGCAAATGTGTAATTAAAATTATGTATACTGGTACTTTTCAACGAATATATTTGTAATCAATAATATCGCGATTTAAATTATACGATCGATTTTTGATCGAACAGTTCATAAACACTTTCAATATGAAAAAAAGAAGTTATTTACATAGCAAATAACCGAAATGTAAAAAAAAAGAACTGATGTGGATATTCCTATTTTCCATAAGATAATAATTTATCCATTTACATCAAAATCCAACACACATCATAACAGACAAAATATTAGAAGAAATTCATTAAATAAATATTGCGATTGCTCATCGGTTAACGATTGCGGTCAACTAGGCCGGATGTATCGATATACAACTACAAGTACATTACAAGATTAAAACTGAGAAATAATAAAAATTCGTGAATTCATTTCTTCATTTCACATAAATATCCCACCACCAATAATAGCATAATGGCATACTACAACGGCCAATGTCAATTATTATTATTGTTTTTATTCTTTTCATTTCAGAATATATCATAATCTGTCTGTTATTCTTTCCACTCGTCAATTGAAAAATAATTTTAGCTAACATGTTAACTTAAGAAATTAACATTTACTCAATGGTTGCAAATTTCTAATTCATTAAAATAAATTGTTTTCAACTTCACTATGTATTGCGATTCTAAAATATTACTATTTTTAGGATAAATTCATATTCGATAAATATGTGCAACTCTTTTTAGTAATCGTTTTTTAAGCCACAGGACAGACAACAGATTCCAATTGCTTCCTAACAAACGAATTTTTATGATAATTTATCACTATTTCCATATTGTATTATCAGTAATAAACCACTGCAGATTTAGATGATTGGATAATCTAAATAAATCACATGACATTGATAATATATAAAAATTATATTGGACTCCATATTCCGAAATAATATGTTATCATCTCTTATAGCAATTAGTATTTTTGTTTATATTAATAATGTCAATGGCATAATATTTCAAATACTTTTGAATACACTTTCATCCATATCGATACAACCATAGGTGTGAATCGCACACATCAACACCTTGGGTGATTGCATAAAATTCCTAGGGAGAATAATTTTTATTTCATATCCAACAAGATTATTGAAATTATTTTTTTTCGATGTATTCATTGGGTTATTGGCGAGCTAACAAGGTCTCATCTCTCTCTCACTCACTATGCCACTTTGGTCAATCACTATGTGTTTTTATGTTTGTACAAATGACGAACAATGTTATTTTTCGTATAGAGAATTTTTTTTTTCATTACATTTTGTAACAAAAAAAAAACATTAGCACTGAATCTCTCTCTGTCTCTCATTCACTATAAATTTATAATGTCCATATAAAATAACCGATATTAAAAGAGGATTCACATAATTATGATCGTTACTGTAATTTACTATAAAGTATTAATCAATTTATCTCCACTAAAATGAATAACTGAAAACACTAAACTATATTAAGTATTAAAATTGTCTGAATTAGGACACTCACCTGTTTACCATCTACTTCAATATCAGCTACATAATTTTCAAATACTGTTGGTACATATACTTCTGGGAATTGATCTTTGCTGAAGACGATCAAGAGACATGTTTTACCACAAGCACCATCGCCGACAATTACTAATTTTTTGCGGATCGCCGCCATCGGTTCTATAGCCAAAAGAGAAAATTTATTATTACAAACTGTTTTATCAATTGAATTAACTACAATAGCGGATAATTAAATTGTACTAAGCAATACTGCCGATTATAAGTATTACAGATTTAACTCAATCAATACATTTACTGTACGTAAGTATATAAAAAGAATAACTCCGATGTGGCTTAAAAGATTACACCATTTAATTCACGAGCTATGACATACAGAAGTACAACAAGTTATTCGTTTTTTTTTTCTTACAATAATTTAGGTATGCTAATTGAAATGATACACAGTCAAACACGAAAGTGTCTTTTAAATTAATCGGTAACTACATAAATTACGTTGATTGCAAAATAATTCAGTGAAAAAAATAATTCGCCTTTTGACTATGTCTTCTTGGAATGACCCGTGAAGTAGCAAAATGAAAAAATTATGTGTATTTATTGAATGGATTCGGTATGGGTGATAAGAAGCAGAGTCAAATAAAATTTCCTTCAGACACTCACTGAACTAAATTAATTCCGTGTAGTCTAAACGCTGTATAAAATGTACAAAAACCACCTAATTGATATGAAATCAATATAAACGAATTGATTTTTTAAATTATTTTTCACGATTTTAAGCACTTTAATGGATCTATAGGTTTTTTTTTCGGTAAATGTTGAACAACGCAACACCTAATGGAGACTTTTATTTGGTAAATGTTAACGCCTTAATTATGACACAGCGTCCACCGTGCCGATTCGCATTGTACTCGGCAGATTGTACTCTGCTAATTTGATCTCCGGTTACCGCCGTGTTAGAAACGATAAAATATTTCTAATACCGCTCGTGCCTACAATCCGTTTGAAATTAGAATTTGTTATTGTCCTCACCGATATTTTACCAATTGGAGATATAGGATCAAAGTGATTACAAAAAAATTATCAAATCCGCAACTAAGTGTTTACTGCACCAACAATCAGATCTGTCGAAGGTACCCAATCAAATTAAAAGAGAGTACCTTTTGATTAAACTGTGCAGTACGAAATGTTGTCACTGTCTAAAATAAAGTAATGTCACACATCAATCAGAATTGAATATTATCGAATCGCGCGCAAGATTTAAAATGTTATTTTAATAAATTGCAACATCATTGGTTTAAAACCCGTATCAAAAACAACCAAATCACGTCTAATTGGAAATAGGGGAGCTATTAAAATGAATTATAATTGAAACAGTTGATTATCAATATCCAGATATAAATTCACAAAGTATCGCGATATGGTCTCGAAAATTCTTGCGATGATGCTATCGTCTGACGATGAGTTTCCAAGTGAAATGTAAATAAAAATTCACTGATCGAAAATGATGCATGACTTGATTCAATTGAACTTATCTTTGCAACGCTAATTGCTAACACTCGGTCAATATCTTCATTATCCGCTATATCAACGATTAGGTATTGAAATGCATTTGCTTACTTGAATTTCTTTTAAAACGAAGAACTTTGAAACAAAATTACTCTAGTTAAACTCTAATTTGTATGTATATGACGCACGAATTTCGGTAGACTAGTTACCAGGTATCGGTACTATGAAGAAATGAAGATTCAAAACAGTAGTATGTTACTATGAACACAGACTGTGTTTTAAGACGTTTCTGAAATACCAATTATTCTAATATGTATGTTATGTTTCGCTTGATAGAAAATGGCCGATCGCCAGTGTTGCCATATTGACTTTCTGCCACACTCTTTTGACATGAAGCGTTTGTATATTCAACAGATGCGTACTAAAAAAAAAATGAATGCATTTGTTCTGTAACTTTTAATTGCAATCAGTTCTCAATTAGATTAATACGTTGCAATTTGTTTCAACGTAATGTCTCCAGAGAATGCATAAAACGAATGAGAGAGCATCCTTTGGTTGCATACAAATAAAAACGGTTAAATAATACCGTTCGGCGCATTGCAACAAGTATAATTGGTTTCACAAACGTTGGCCACCCTACAAGTGATTTTCCGCTCCAAATTTAAACAAATCATAAATACCGGGAGATGAAAGGGAATAATTAAAAAACTAAATAATGTTAATCGAATTAAAGCAATAATACGTTGGTATCATCAGGATCAAAAGATACTCTTGTTTTCATCACTCATAATTGCGATAATGCCGTTGATCCTTCCGCGTCATTTCCAATTAGCAGTTTGTAAATTATAATTCCGTGGTACAGATTAATCGAGTTAAAAATAGACACTCAGACACTTAATTTTAAACCGAGTTTAGAATGAAAGACCACCCTATTACGTAGAAAGGAAAATACACATAACTACGTTTTAATGTAAAATCCAAATGCCTAATAAACTTACGAAAATAGAATTTCATATGTTGTAGAAAATATAAAAGGCGAAGAAACATAAATATTTAACAGAGAAACAATGCATAAAACTGAAAGAGGATTCTTCTAAGGTTCCAGGAATTGCACAATATGATATATTATTTTATTAGTGTATAAGCAATACGACATACAGCATAGCACAACCTAATACAGTTTGAATTTCCGCACTGAATTGTAATTTATATGTAAATTAGTTTCTCCTTAGTGTGATAATTGATTCTAACTATTAGTTGTAGCGCAATTATATAGACGATAGACAACAAAGTACCTGAATTAGTCGGAGACGAAACACATGAAAAACACCACATTACTTAGTTTCCTTCACCCACATGCAAATATTACTGAGTTTCTTTTCAATATCAGTAAGTATTTCAATAGAACTTGATAAAACGCAGGAAACAAGAATTGAAATGTTGTGCGATTCAGTAAAACACTTGTGTAAATGTATCTCCCAAAATGGAATTATTAATACCTACACAATTTAATTGCTGGGATTGAAATTTTCAATAAAAACGCACAAAAATTATGTTCACTCAATGTATCAAATATTAATTGCAATTACTAAAAACTACTAATTAAAAATTACTTTGATATTATCTGATATTAAAAAAAACAAGAAATAATAATAACTAAATCCAATACCACTTCAAGAAATGAAAGCAGTATATGAAACATGTATCACTAGTTACATGTATAGACTAGTTACGTGGTATCAGTAATACGATGAGATGAAGACTAAAACAGTAACATCTTGCTATGAAGACAAACTGTAATATAAGAGGTTTCTGAAATATTAATTGGTTAAATCAATGTGAAGCGTTGATTGTTTTCCTCTTCAAGAGATAAAGACACTCATATGAAACATGTATTTTAGTATACTAGTTACATTGATTTCATATTCAAATGTGCTATGACTACAAATAAAAATTTCGGTTTATAATGCCTTTTAAAAATTAAATGTTACATTGTTTCATTATAAATGATTTATTATCATTATATAAAAGATATAACTAATTAATGAAACGTTTTACAATTAATGATCTCTATGAGTTATTGAACAGTCCATTTATTGTTCAAGGAAAAAGTTTCCATTATCAAATTGATTTCCTCCGCCTTGGGGTCGAATTCCAGAGTTCATATGACCTTGCATACCTCTATTCATTTGCATTGGTTGCTGCTGCTGTTGTTGCTGCTGTTGGGGTTGCAACAGATGCCTTAAACCAGGATTATTCTGACGGAATATCCGCCCTGGAACGTTACCCATGTTCATCTGCTAAAATAAATTAATAGATATTAAAAATTATCATTTCGGATTTACAGTTCAAATTATCTCACTTGATTAGGTTGATTTTGTCTTAACTGCTGCTGCTGTTGTTGTTGCATCATCAGTCTAAAGTCTTGTTGTTGCTGTTGTTGATTAGGATGTATCTGTTGGTTTGGGTTTATTCCCATGCTTGAATTATCACCCATTTGTTGTTGAAATCCGGAATTTCCAATAATCTCTTGCTTAGAATTATCACCTTGATTTTGCATCATTTGTGGCATATTACGATTCATTGCTGGGTTTTGATTCATATTACCAACCATTTGATTTGGATCACCAGCTACTCGTACTTGACGAGATTGAATTAATTTTCTTAGGTTTGCCATAAAGGTTTGTTGATCAAGTGGAATTAGACCACAACATGATTTTTTATCTGACGTTAAAATTAAAATGATAACTTTTAAACTTTCACCGGGCGGTGTGAAAGAAACGCAGGCAACCTAAAATTTTAAATTCAATTAATTCGATAAAATAAAATTAATATTATTTTATAATTTACTAATCCTCCAGGCGAGTCCATGCACGACAACAGTTTATCCGCATCATCACATGGTGCAAATTGAAACATGACTGATTTGGAGTCCTTCAAAGTATGCGTTCCAGCGGTCAACACCATCTGTTTCGGCATAAGTTGTGCCGACAAACGTGATGGCCACGATTTCGCTTGTCTGCAAATTAAATACATAAATATTATTATCAACGTATTGAGAATAATGTATTTCATACACATCAGGTATTCCATCAATAGCCTGTGCCAATACTGTTGTCTGTACATGCCGTGTTACTCGCGGTTGATCAGCCTTCTTATCGTTCCAATCCATTATTCCACTCCAAATTATTTCTGTGTATTTGTTATTTGCTGCGATTGGTTGTCCTAAAATAAAACAATGAAAAACTCAATACGAGTGCACATTAAATAGCAGAATAAAAATTGTATACTTGAAGGGCCTTGTTGTGGTTGTTGTTGCTGCTGCTGCTGCTGCTGTTGTTGTTGTTGTTGTTGTTGTTGAATCTGTTGTTGCATACTTATTTGTTGTTGCATACCAGATAATTGTTGCTGTTGCATTTGTTGTTGATTCATTAATTGCATTCTAATATTTTGTTGTGGAGTTAATTTTGACATTGGTCCACCTAACTGTTGCTGTACTGCATTTGGTGGTGTGTTCAATTGCGTAATTAATGCAGAATTGGTCATTTGATTTGATTGCATTTGTGGATTTGGTTGCTGTTGTTGCTGCTGCTGTAATTGTTGGCTTTGCATATTACCCTGATTATTCATTACATTTGAGTAAGTGTTCCTTTGAGATTGCGGTTGCTGTTGTTGATTCATCATCCATCGTTGATTTGTGTTTGCCACATTCATTCTGTAGACAATTACACTTCAATAATCAAGAAAACACAGACAAAGAAATATTAAAAATCTCACCTTGGCATTCCTTGTTGATTTGCCATTTGTTGATTATAATTCATTTGAGCATTGATTGGTCGTGCTTGTCCACTGGTTGGGAATGAAGTTCCTTGCATTGTTACATTACCCATATTTCCAATACCTGGATTTTGATTTCTAATTGTTGATTGATCCTTTGACTGTTGATTGGCAGTGGTACTTGGGGGGCTGGGAATATTATTTCCAGTACCAGATGTTTGAATTGACGGACTTAATGGTCGCTCTTTCAAACTGTAATTAAAGCGAATGTAAAATAAGTACTTTGCTGCTTATGAGACAATGATTAAACACTTGCCTATATTCTTTGAGCAATACTAAATGTCTTGGATCTTTGCAATAGTTCTTACTATTAAGGGTTTTCATATCACCGTCAGCTTTCTCAAATAATTTGAAAAGATATGGAATTTTTCTGGGTGATAATATTGATAAGTAAACGTTTTTCTGCAAAATTGTGAATAATGTATTACAATGAGATAGACAATTGAGACAACTGATAAGAATTTACTTCTTTAAAAATAACAGCCAATTGATCAGCCGTTTTATTTTCATATTGGTGACATTCCATTACAGGCATCAGGTATGGTGAGCTATTACAAACAAGAATGCAATACTTTTTAGAAAAGGAATCTGTTTCCCTGGAGTTTGCCATATCGTCAAAACACACAAGTGCTGTTGCCATTCCCTCAGCTAAGTTAGCATTCGATTCACTTTTACCACCAGTTAAGCTAACAATCAAAATTAAATAAAAGTTAATCCAATGGATTTTCACTACAATTTAAATTCTTACTCTAATTTATCAATTGTGCTCAAGATATTCTGATGATTACTAAATGGACCATATGTGTTGCAACATACTCCTGGCAGACTCTGTGCAGTCTTATACACCACAATTCCGTATAGAGAGCCATTGGAACTGTTATTATACCACGATGTGTTATTACGATCCTCCGAAGATCCTTCAACAGATTGAGACAAGTGTTCCAGAGTCGGTACAATGTAGTTTGTTTTTATGTCGGTCAAATAGGCACCGTTGACCGCGCTCCCCTCAATCAAAAATATCACATCAATCACCTTGTTATCCATTTCGTTTAATTTCATCCCTAATCTATTTTAAAAAGCAGCTATATCGATTATCGATGCCATCTCCACAAATTAAAACGTCAACATTAAAACGTAAACAATCAGGGTTACCAGCAACTCACATTGAATTTTCATTTTGACAGAGAGTACAAAAGTTTGAATTTGACATTAGATGCCGTTGAATTGGCGGAGTCTTGAGTCATCCGAAAGAAAAGGAACGCGACTATATTAATTTAGAGTAATATACTAAGATACTAAGATAAGATATTTCACAGTAATATAACTGTTATATTTTAGAGTGTTTTTTGTCAATTTGCAGTGTTTTATTTGCTTAGTTAATTTTTATTTTAAATGGATCGGTATTTGATCAAGTCAAAAAATAGAGATTTAGTTGAATTGAGAAAACGGTTTTCTTGTTCATCGATCTCACAATCGAAATCAGGATTTGAGGAAATTGTAAAGGTTGGTGATCCGGCCGTGGAAAATGATTCCAAACCGAGAACAGCTAGGCGGCAGTCAATGCGAGTAATGCGAAAATCGATTTGCAATGATGCGATCGAGAAATTAAGTAGGATTACTATAAGCAAGTCGCAGCTGTCAAATAATGAAAACATTCCACCAATTAAATTACTTTGCGAACAAGGTTGATATCCGATATTTTCATTGTACAATTTTCTTTTCAACCAATTTAATTTACAGCATGTATTTAATTATTGTATATTTAACTGTACAGACAAAGTGATCATTGAGTCCGATGAAATGGAAGACGAGTTGGGAAAGAAGAATCTGACACCCAAGGATAAAGTGGAAGTGATACCAAATACTCCAAATGTAAAAACACCACAAACACCGTTTTTATCAAGGTTGATGAAGGATCTCGGCAGTCCGTCAGCTTTTATGCGAGCAAGAGCTTTGCGGAACATTAAGTGAGTATTGTCTTAAAGGCGGGAACTGTGGTTAATTCTCTTCAAATCAAGTGATCGTGAACTTTATTATTGCAGTTTGCCACCGGACGAATTACAAAAAATTTGTCCATTTGATGCACCATATGAGGAACAAGATATAGTGACTGTGGAAGAACGAAATGCTCCCGTTCGGAATGTAACCATTGAAGATGTGATGAAGGATGTGACTGTGTACGTGGAAGTTCGCACAGGTGAAGATAATCGATCGGCTGGTATAAAAAATGTGATAGCGAAATTAGGTGCCAGTGTTAATGATAGATTACAACGAGAGACCACTCATGTGATTTTCAAAGATGGTCTTATTTCAACTTATAATAAAGCAAAGCGCTGGGGTATACCCATTGTCTCTGTATTATGGATCGAAGAGTGTCGAAAGCAATTGAGATTAGTAAATCCAGATGATTTTCCAATTTCAAACAAAAATTTATATGAGAATCCAGAACTGTTCAAGAAAATGAGGGTACAATTTATTTTGATACTAGTAGAGTCTTCAATATTAATAAGAATGATATTCGTTGTAGAGACCAAAATCAATGCAGCCTGATGCTGAAAATAAGATTCGTAGGAACAAGAAAATTGCATCGCAGACCAAAAGTCCAGAGAAGTTGCGTTATCATATTCCATCAAAACCAGCGGTATTGACAATATTAAATTGCATACTATATTTTGAAAGTTTTTATTATTTACTGTAATTTATAGGATAATATGGTCGGAATATTTGAAATGTTTAAGGATCAATTGACTAGCACAATCGATAAAGATTTAGCTGATATAACAACAAATAAGAATAATCAATTTTTAGAAAGGTTAATGGACAATGATTATTAATTATCATCAATTGTTGAAATAATTTTTAATTACAGATTAAAAGATTCGCCATATCTGAATGGAATTAGGAGATTGAAAAGAGGTGAGGAAGATTTACCCTTATCGTCTATTACTCGAACTGCATTATTCAGAGAAGAACCAGATGTTCAATTGAATGCAACAAATGAAGAAAAAACTGTCAACAATGAGACTGTTGAAAACCAAACTGATGAATGTGATAAATCTAATAAGTCGGTAAGACGATCTCGAAGATTGTCTATGAATATAAGAGCGGATGTTAACATAAATATGGAGAAATCAAAAGATCTGGAATTAGGTAAAAGGAAACGAAATGAATCTGGATTTACTCCGTATAAATTAACACCAATTAAGGAAGATAAATTAAGTGGTTCATCAACAATAGATAAATACTTCCATAAGAGCATTCATATAAATGAAACGGTGAAAGGTCAAAATGTAATAATGGATATTTCAGTGAATGCTAATGCTACAGTTACTCGAACACCTCCAATGAGTAATTCCAAACCGAAATTTGATAGAAGAAAGACTAATTACAATGTAAGCAGTATAGTTGAAACTCCTGTTGTGACGCCAAAAACAAAACAAGCAATGAATTCACCGTTGTTAAAATCTTTGCACAGACGTACAATGGGCACACCAAGAAGTTTACACAATAGTCCACCAAAAACTCCAAATATTGAAGAAGTAACACCGATCAATAAGACAAAATCCGATGATAAGTTAAAATTTAATTCCAAACGGACACCACTTGGTCGTCGTACCATGTTTGAATTATCACGTGATGTTATTGATGAAAGACTAGAAGAAATAAATTCGAGTTTTCGTAATCGTTCAGCTAGTGAAAATGATCTATCGAAGGAAATTGATTTGTTAGAAAATCGTGAACCACAAAACGGATTACTTATACATTCGACACCAAATTTATCTAAAACAAAGTTGATGGGAAATAATTTAGCCCAATGTCAACAAATGCTGAAAGAACTAATGTCAAATAGAAAAATGAATTCCGTAACAAGTGATTCTGGCCAGAAACAAGAAACCGATACACCTGTTCCAAAAAAACGAAAGTTGTTCAATGGAAATTTGAGTGCCACAATCAATCATTCTCCTTCGGTATCAATAACTCCTACCGATCGAAAAGAGGTCCCAAAAATGATTAGAAGCGAACCTAAACGAGTAACTGTAAAGAAACCAAATGAACGAAAACCAAATGAAAAACGGGATAGTTCCGGTGACTTTGAATCACCAGTAAAACCTGGAATTAAAAAGACTACCCCATTGATATCGAAAGTTCCAGTCAAACCTAAAAAATTAGTATACACTAATATGAATCGTGATCAAATTGAAGTAATTGAAAAAGTGAGTACATCGCTAAGAACTATGTGATTGCGAAATTTGAATTGTAGAAATATGTAGTTATTTAGCTTATATTATACTAATTCTTGATTTATTTTGCTGTATATTTTATTTGTTGAAAGTGTAATTCTGAAATAAATAGCAGTTATGATAGTTATAATTGTAGATTGGTAATTTCAATAAAAATGTAATCTTTAAAATTATGATTCAAAGGCATTGAAACAGTTAGGCGGATTCGAATTGGAATCAGATGTAACTGTGAACACCACTTATTTAATATCTCCTGATGAGGTAAAACCGACCATGAACATACTAAGAGGACTGATAAGGGGTGTTTGGATTTTAAGCTATTCATGGATTTTGGAATCGGTTCAGGCTGGCAAATGGATCCCTGAACTAGAATTTTATGAACTACGACAATTTGCACCAGCAGTAATGGTAAAATACATTCGGTTAACGTATATGTAGAATTAATTTGTTTCATTAATATTTTATTTTAGTTATGTCGTTCTCGTCGTCAAGCATTGGGGATATCATACAGAATGAAAATATTCGATGGCCTTCACGTTTACATATCTGATATCCGCAATTCTAATATTAACCGTAGGGAACTAAGGGAATTGGTGATACTTTGTAACGGTCGTGTAGTTGCTGATCCTACATGTGCACAATTTGTTATAGGAACAGAGATGGTTTCACATATTTATAAAGCCGAAGGAACCGTCTTGCCGATAGTGAGACCAAGTTGGATTTACGATAGCATTCGAACGTTTAAATTAAAGTCATATGAGAAATATCAAGTCAATTAATTTGTTAGAAATAAGATATTGCAATTGTATTACTTATTTTTCACGGTAATTTATATAATCCCAATGGAGTTCGAAGACTGCATTTCTAATTAAATAACATTTTAAGAACTGAAATAATTAGTTTAGACAGTAAAAACACCATTATGGAATAAAGCAACTGATTTTGTTGAATTTTCTGTGTTTTTTTTTATTAATAAATGCTTCATATTAGCTATTACGTTGAATGTATGTATTTCAATTGTATTCAATGTGGGTCGAAATAGAAAGGTTTCCTTTTAATTCATGCTTCTTTCTCGCCATAAACAATATTCAAAATTTATAAATTAAATAAAGACCAAATAATTCGTTTTAATTATTTATCATATTATATCAAATATCTTTTTTTTAACCAAAATCCTATATCAGCAATGAAAATATCAATATACAAGATGCTTGTATATGTACCACTCCATCGCTAATTTCTTTTAATTTGTTTCTTGTATAAATTTCACAGATGTGTGTATAAATTCTCTATCTTAATGTTAACCATATATTATAAAGAAAAGAGACACTGGGATACAATTATAATAAAATGTAGAAAAGAACTCAAAAACAAAAAAAAAAATATTATAATAATAATAATGTTAAGAATATTATAAATGATTTAAAGAAATAAACATCATATTTGAGTAATCTGTATTTCTTTTTGTTTCTTAAGGAATGAATATCAAAACTAATCTATTCCTTTCCTGCGAAATTCTTTGCGATGGAAGCAAATAAATTTTTTCATAAACCATCCCGATGTTTGAAGCAAATTATTATAGTAGTTGTTATTGTATGCTGAATGTGTTGATTTAACGGTTTGCTGCTCAATTGTTGGTGTTGATGTTGTTTCCTGACACCATTTCATTGATTGGAGATGTTGATCCAACAGAAACAGTGCATCATTTGATCTTATTGATGATTGATCTTCTACTTCTCGACAGCATACCATTTTGATCTTATTATTATTACAGTTGTTGTTGTTAATATGCATTTTGGCTAGCTACTTTTTACCTTTTCCAGCCTTTTCGGCGGCTTTGGTTACCTTGCCACCAGAAGCATCCTTGAAGTTAACAGACTTGATTACACCAACAGCAACTGTTTGTCTCATATCACGTACGGCGAAACGACCGAGTGGTGGGAACTCTTGGAAGGATTCAACACACAATGGTTTTGATGGTACCAAATTAACGATGGCGGCATCACCAGACTTGATTGCCTTTGGATTTTCTTCAGTTGTTTTACCTGAACGACGATCTACCTTTTCTTTAATTTCAGCGAATTTGCAGGCAATGTGAGCGGTGTGACAATCCAACACTGGAGTGTAACCGTTTGAGATTTGACCTGGATGGTTCAACACAATAACTTGGGCGGTGAAATCAGCAGCACCCTTTGGTGGATTATTCTTTGAGTCACCAGCTACATAACCACGACGCAATTCCTTGACGGATACGTTCTTGACGTTGAAACCGACATTGTCACCAGGGACAGCCTCTGGCAATGCTTCGTGATGCATTTCAACGGATTTTACTTCAGTAGTGATGTTGGCTGGAGCGAATGTTACAACCATACCTGGTTTCAAGACACCAGTTTCAACACGACCTACAGGGACTGTACCAATACCGCCAATTTTGTAAACGTCCTGGAGTGGTAAACGAAGAGCCTTGTCTGTTGGACGTTGTGGTGGCAAGATGGCGTCCAAAGCTTCAATTAAACATTTACCATCAGCATTTCCATCCTTACGTTCGACCTTCCATCCTTTGAACCATGGCATGTTACTGGAAGCCTCCAACATGTTATCTCCGTGCCATCCTGAGATTGGGACGAAAGCAACGGCAGCTGGATTGTAACCGATCTTTTTGATGTATGATGATACTTCCTTCTTGATTTCTTCATAACGGCTCTCGCTGAATGGTGGTTCAGTTGAGTCCATTTTGTTGACACCAACGATCAATTGTTTTACACCCAATGTGAAAGCAAGCAAAGCGTGTTCACGGGTTTGACCGTTCTTTGAAATACCAGCTTCGAATTCACCAGTACCAGCGGCGACAATGAGTACAGCGCAATCGGCTTGAGATGTACCAGTGATCATGTTCTTGATGAAATCACGATGGCCTGGAGCATCAATAATGGTGACGTAGTATTTGGCTGTTTCGAATTTCCACAAAGCAATATCAATGGTGATACCACGTTCACGTTCGGCCTTCAATTTGTCCAATACCCAGGCGTATTTGAAGGAACCTTTACCCATTTCTTGAGCTTCCTTCTCGAATTTCTCAATGGTACGCTTATCGATACCACCGCATTTGTAGATCAAATGACCGGTGGTGGTTGATTTACCAGAATCTACGTGTCCAATGACGACGATGTTGATATGAACCTTTTCCTTACCCATTTTATAGGTGTTCTAGGATTCCTGTAAAACATAACCAAACAAAATTTTTCGCATTAGCTAATATGAAATTTTTTTAATTTTATTCATCATCGAATTAAAATTATCAGTGGGTTTGGTATTTAGGTGTCGTCAATAGATCTTCAGTAGCAGAACTGACAGAATATATCATCATTGAAATAATACTGTTTAAAACGACGATGGTAAAGCAAAATGGTGTAAGTAATTCTTCATCTACAATGTGGTCGACAGTTCACACAAACGGTTAAACGTGTCGGCTTGAGTATAACGTTGGAAGATATTGCGCGATTGTAGGCACATAAGCTGAATCATAAGGCAGATAGAGTGAATATTTAATTGATGACGAAGTCAATTTTTCTTATTCGAATTTCAGATCTTTTTCACATTCATCGATTCGCAAAATTGTTAACTTTAATATCGTTTTCGAATTAGTACAAGTTATTATTAAAATGGAAAGCAAATCGTTTTTTTTTTGTTTCTTTTTCTTTCGATGATCAGCTCCATAGCTCCATATTAATACCATCCACATGTTTCAGACTACAAATTTTTTTTTATTTTAGCGCACCGAAGAAACGCCGTCGCCACAGACATGTAAACCAAACATGTTTTTGTATGGGTGGTTGGCCCCACCATATACTGGTGGAGCGTATAAATGTGAAAGACAATCGGAAATCGTATGAACAATGCGGTTTCATTTTACACAATTTCTTTTCAATTGAATCATGTTCGGTGTATACGAATATCGAAATTCAATTTATAAATGAATGGATGTATTATTGATAATGCGTTTTAATCATATACCCTTATCAATTGCGACATTCTAGAAAATTTTTCCTAATGTTCAAAGCAGCTTGGGATGCAAACGGATAAATAGAATATTCATCGGTCGAAACCAGAATACTACCTGAATACAACATGGCGGCGGTCTTATGTTAAATGAATTAAATTTCTGCAATTCCCAATGACAATAAAAAAAATTGGACAAAAATATTAATGGCAAATGCCATAACGGAGAAGAACGAAAATGAACCTCCATCGTTGATTGCAAATGATTTCATAATATACGGTAATTGCATGCAGTGACTCAAAAATTTGTAACAAAAAAAATTTCCAATGAAATCAGCCGCCATATTGAATGCCACCGGCCTACAAATGGAAAATGTTAGATTCGAATATCGATTGAAAATTGCTTGGAAACCGATCAATTTCATCGCATTAGAACAAGTGAATATGATAAATGTGTCCCTTGGAGTCGTCTGATCAATTACCGTATGTTATTGTGGGTGTTGTGCCGTTAATTAGTCCAATAATTAAATAATTAATTGAGTTTCACCGGTCCAACCACGTGTCGCCAAGCGTACAAATTATAAATTCGTTATCACTTTCTGGACACTTTGTGCAATCGAGCACTAGCCAATAACACTAGGGCGTAATTTAATACCTTCCGCGTGCATATCGAATTCAAATTGGCACATTTTCATTGAAATATTGTCGGAAAATTAGACTGACTAACTTTAGAACGCCTAAGTTATGGACTTATGCCACGTGCACGAATTTCTCGCAACACTTTCTAACACCATTTAACCGATTTTTTTTATTAAAATTATTATTGGATAATGCCTTATTTAGATGCAATCGAATTACTTAACCAAATCACTTATATATACAATTTATTATCAAAAATAACACTTACTTTTTGTCTCAAATTTGAAATTATTTAGCAACGAAGCGCAAGTTACTTGTTGTCGGAAGGCAGCAGCCGAACAGAGTGACCGAGAATTGAATTTTTCAGATCCAATTTACCCGTGCATTTACCAAATTATTTCACGATTCTTAAGTTCGGAAAACTTCGGTTTGACGACTCGCCATATATTAACACATCCATTGTGAATGGAAGCAGCGTATAATGAAAACGATAGCTTCGAAATAATCGTATTTAAAATTGGTACTTCGTCTATTCGAAATAATTTATACATTCCTTTAAAATTCATTTTGAACAATATTATGTTTAGTTCCAGAAACTATTGAAAATCATTTTGGTGCATCGATCAGATCCATTCAAGGAATATCTAATGGCTATAAAAAAGTATACCTTATGTATGATCTGCATACTCTACTTGCATAATCAAGGGACAAACATTAAATCAGATTCTTCGTTTTGTACAGCCGAGACAGTCTGAACGTATTCTCGGTTCAGATTGGTACAAGTTATCCGCTTTAATTGTAATAAAGATTTCAGTAATTTTTATTTCAATAAGATAACTTGATTAATAAACAAGCTGACTGAACGTTGCTTAAAGTATTTATATCTTGGCGTAATATGCTCCTATTATTCAAATTCATCGAGATACGATTTTGTGATTCCAGTACATTTTCTCCAAAGCTGTCCAATGTAATTATCAATATTTGAGTGCAAATGAGAGCAAATTGAGTAAAAATTATTGAACTTTTAAAACACCGGCTTGCGCAAAATTTAGTGTATTATACTGTCGATACAAATGTATTTTATAATAATTTCTTTGTTGGACGATGGACAAAATGTAAAATCTAGTTAAAAAAATGTCAACTCAAATTGAGTGGTAAGTTTAGAAATCAATCATTATATTTGCACATTCAACATTACGAATGGTTTCCATTTCGAAAAAATTTTATGTATAGTATCCTGATGAACATAATATGATTCACCTGGAGCATGATACCGATCAATTGCTTCTTTCCTTGGAATCTATCCAATTGCCACTCAATCTCATAGAAAGAGATGATCACTGAATAAATCAATGAATAAAGATACTGTATGAAAAATATGAAATAATTTAAATAATATGCAACAGTATGTTTATTTAAATAAATTCAAAATGATTTTCAATGGAAAATAATAGTATACGATAGAAAGATCAGGAACGATTATTTCTCTGTTCTTCTAATCTGCGTTTAAAGTCTTCATCAACTATCAAATTATTTAATTGAACCGGACTTCTGTTAGAGCATCCAACAACCGGACATCTACAAATAAGAAAATTGCCATTGAAAATATTGGTAGGTGCTTCACAAGATAGTCATACCTGACTCGATTGCCTAAGGCAATGAGTTGTTTTATTGAATCCTTGTCGTAGATGTGACCGCAGACTGTATTCTTGACAGGCTCTTTGAATGGTCTCTTTGAGATTGGATCTATATCAGATATTGTTTCGGTGAAATCAACTTCATTATCTACTATGACTGAATTGTTAGCTGCTTGTCGCTTAACTGGCTGAGTTGGAAGTATACATTTCATTTCCTCCAATATACTCTCGATTTCTTTGCAAAGATTGTTATCTGGTGCATTCCGCAATCCATTCGCTACATCTCGTTCACATCTCTAGAAACGGAATCAGAAATAATTCAATTCAATTCATTAAATACTTAGATGACAGGAATTAGATTGTGTTTACCAATTCAAATTCCTGGACTGTTGCTGCATCCATATTATCTAATGCTGCTTTTTCAGTCAACTCGCATTTTTGTTTTGCCACCAATACTTTTGTTATCTTATCAATGCAATCCTTGCCAATTCCATCAAGATTAACTGAAATTCAAATGAGAACCATTAAAATGATTGTTAACTATTTTGATATTCCGTTACTTTGGTTTCGATTTTTATCTTCAGCTAATAATTGGAATGTGGAGCGTACAGCATCACACATTCCATTTACAATATTATCCGATTCAGAGATATTCATTACGTGTGTATTTAAGCATAATATGTTTCAGAGTGAGATGAACAAGTTTTATTAAAAAAACACTTTGACTGCTAAAATTAATCCACATTCACTTAATCACATTAATCACATTGAGAAAAACAAAATCTGAAGGATTTGTTTTCAGAATGGCATAAATTGCCCTACTATGTCACCACGAATATGGTCTTTTAACAATAAAATGTTTAGCATTCATCAAATAGTATTATACGGCCGGTAATTTAACACACTCAACTTTAGCTTAACCAAAACAATTTGTTTGAAGTTCAATGTTTATAATGCATAAAAATTTTATATAAAAATCACAATGATAGAAAATTCATTGATGGAAGAAGGCAATATATTATTTCGAATCGATATATGCCTTTACCTCTTATTTGTTCTCAATGAAATATATATACGAAGAATTTTTTTCAATGAATTTTTTCCACCTCGTATCAGTATACTGGGCGTTCAATGCGTTTATGCAATTCAGGCAATTTCACAATATTATATTAAATATCGGGATAGACCGTTGATTACAGGATTCTAAGGTGTCATTTGTGATCGTANCAGTATTCGCCTATACTAAGGTCAGGAAGTAGG
>JXOR01001224.1:412-38365 GCA_001014335.1 Coboldia fuscipes
TTGTTTCTAAAAACTCTTATAGCTGTCCATATTTCTTCGAAGACGTGTCTCATGCCATATAGTGAGTGAACAAATTTTTCTCAATACATCATTCTGCATTTGAACATTGTTTTGCGTTGAGAATCACTGAAATGGTATTGTTTTCAATGAAAAGCATTATATCTTCCCATATTTCGCAGAAGTCATGTTATTCTGCATACAGTTAGTGAATGAAATTTCCCATTTACACCCATTTTTCAATTTTATGTTTTCGACGCAATCAGTTGCAACAAACATATTTTATCCAACAAACATCGGAATTAATATCGGGGCGTGCCAAAACGATGTAAATTTTATTATTTTTACCATTATTTCAATTCAAATTTCGTTAATTTTATTGTAATTTAAGTGTTCACTGTGTCGTACTTGTGATCATAATTAATTTCAATTCAATTTCAGCAGTCTAATTCATTTGGTGTCTCATGTTTATTTCCATCACATCATTTCAGTGTCCCATTGAGAATATAAGTTTCAGTAGTATACACACCTGTTTGAGTATTTCATCGACGACGTTACACATAAATCCTTGATCCTGATCATCAAATTTATTATCATTTTGATAGAATTATTTGTACTGTAGCAGGTAATGAGTTCATTGGCTGGTTGCAACCTTTATAACATTGACAACCTACCATATTACTTCATTTGCATACGATTTAACTAATTGCTTGACGATATTATTCAATTTATTTGCATCTTGTTAGATAAGAAATAACAGGACTGAAAATGGATATGTAAGTTTCGAATGCCTTATAATTTCTTTAATGTAGATTAATTGTTTAATAGAGCACACTAGTAAAATTCATTTTATCATTGGCACTATTTTACTAACGTTCCATTTCTGAAAATGATTCATCTGTCCTAGAGATTTCATATTGTCATTTCTCAGTAATGTGTAGAATCTAATTAATTCATCATATTGCTCCATTTGTATTGTCCGTTGCATTATCATCACAATCTTTCTGCATTGCAGTTGAAGTCTGTGCCAAGTGATATTATTGCGAAAGACATGCATTGAAATATTAGCCTTGTGCTTTGTATTGTGTGACTTTATTAGACAAATTAAATTGCCTGTGAACATAATTAACTTGTCTTTCCATAATCATGTTGTAGGGACCTGAGAACAATGAAGAGGCGATCGTTGGCGGGAAACTGTGGAGTCGGTGTATTCACATTGGCTTGTATTGCAGTTCTTGTTGCCTTTAGTACGCCAAGTTGGTTGGTTAGCGACTATCGCATAACTGGCGCAAAATTAGATCGTCTTGGTCTATGGGTACATTGTTTCCGATCATTACCAGATGTAAATGATGACTACCAAAGACGTTTCTTCATGGGATGCCGTTGGATTTATGATCCATTCACAAATGGATATGATCAGATTCGCGGATTCCTTTTACCTGGTAAGCAGATGTTTGTAATTTATCTGAGATATATTTCATGATAATTATTGTATTTCGTTATTCTATGTTGTAGCTTTTATTATCGCCACACAATTCTTTTACACATTATGTGCAATCGCTGTAATTGTTAGTCTTATACTGGTGTTATTGTTCTTCTTGTGTGCTGGTCCTGATCAGGCATTCTTTGTAAAACTCATTAAGGTATAAATATTGCCAGTCGAGTATGAAAATAGATAATGTAACAGAATTTATTTATAGTCCATCGGATATTTGAATTTGGGCGCTGGTATTTGTGGGTGTCTCGGTGTTATTATATTCGCATGTTTTGCTAATCGAGATAGATGGATGCCTGGCCATGCAAATAATTGGTTTGGTAAGTTATTAATTTATCATGTATTTGTATATGTCAGTTAATCTATTATTCAAAACAATTTTAGGCTGGTCATTTGGATTAGCGGTTGCTGGTGCCCTTCTGTGCCTAATAACGTCGTCTCTCTTTTTGACCGAGGCTTCCATCCAGCAGAAGCACCGAGAACGGCTCAAGGAATCACAAATGCACTTTGACATGGACACGAAACCATAAATTTTAATAATTTATTCAAGAAAGCTCAAAAAGCCTTTTTAATCATATAAATATAAAGTAGTGCAAATCTCAACGAAAACCGTCCATTGTTGCATAGAGTAGAACTAATTAGGTTTAAGAATATAATTGTTCATAATTTACCGTCCATTTAATTAAGTGCACTTCAAACATTTTTTTTATAAATTTTACTAAACGTTTAGCGTATAAGAATAAAATTATTTAAATGTAATTGAGATTGATTATCTGAATCTCTAATTGCTGCCTTAAGTAAGATGAAAGTTCATATCGGAAATTGTTTATTGTAAACTATCATATTATCATATGCTATAATAGTGGAAAACATTCCGTAATCATGAGATGTTAAGCATTAGGGTTGTAAGACCAAAAATAAATCAGTTTGTTTAAAAATAATTGTAGGTTTCTTATTATGATGCAGAATTTGGACTTATTGTTTCAGAAGCGTGGAATATAGTTCGTATATTTCTCGATCAAAACACAAAAGAACGAAATTTGAATTATATCTTAACGTACACTAACCCATGTTTCCGTATTTCGCTGCTATAGATACACAGTGTCTGAAAATTCTATGTGCCATTTGAAAGGAGAGCTAGTTAGCACTCCCCTAGACAAGGATGGAACACGAGTTACGGTCGCAATTGTTGGGCCAATTCGACCAACATTTTTTTTTACTTGCTTGCAATTAGATGACATTTAAAGGATGGATTGGTAAAACTATTCTCTAGGATTCCTTCACATGCATGAGAATTTGAATCTCATAGGTACGTAAACTTTTTGTACCATTAGAAGATAGTTAGAATCTGTCTAATGAGTTCAACTTAATTTTAAAATGCAATTAATTAAATTATTCTTAATAGCCCAACGGTGCCATTTTCACTATGAAAATGTATCTTCTGATATCAATTATTCGTATCACTTATTTCGTATTAATTATCATATAACGATTTTTTAAGAATTTGAATACACTTGATTATCCAAATTCAGAGTATTAAATTACATTCCCACACTGAAATACAATTACTTTAATGGAATGAATCGTTTCTAATAAAAAGTTGATTCCTTGTACCTTAACTCATTCTGAAATACACTAAAATTGAATAGATTTATTTAATTAAGTCTGTTAAGAGACAATAAAAACAGTAATTTATAATTTATTACAAGTAATTAATGTTTTTATTGTTGTATTCTTGATTATACTTTTTAAATTACAACAAACAAAAAAAATCTCTTTCTTGAAACTTCTAATAAAAGAAAAATTAAATTCCTTTAAATGCTTCAGAAAACATTATGTTTCATCAGTAAAACATATTAGATTAATTCTAAATCAATCAGCGCATTATATATCTTTTGTAATGCATTTAGTGGCGATTAATCCGTTTTTTTCATGTGTTTTTTTTTGTCTTTTATATTATATAATATATATTCATCTATATCATTTAGTCGTTATGTAAAATAATTAAAAAGAATGCCTAAACAAGTAACTATATTCGGTCCTGGACATTACATTAATTGTTTTTTTGTCTTCTAATTTTTGTATATTTTTTTTTGTCATTTTAATCAATTAATTATTACCTAAACCCTGGTCCGACGGTGGTGTTTGGTCCAAGAACTGAGAATGCTAGTCGGATCACGGTTACTGTATGACAATGTATGATTCTATTTATTAAACCGCGATAATTGGTTGATGTAATTCTGTTGGCAATTATTGTGTTCTGTTTCAATTGTTATGTTGTTGTTTAGTTATGTATTTCATTTTTATTTTTGATATTGTGGAATTGTAAAGTCAGGGATCGGTTGCTTCTCTCCGCTTCATTGTAGGGGGGCAAATGCAAAAATTTCACTAAAATTTATTGCTGCAAGATAAGAAAGAAACAAATACCAATTAGATTACCAAAAATTAAAATACTAAATAAAACATTTCTTAACTCGAATTAAGTTATATGATCAGTAAAATTAAGGTATAGAAATTAATCAAATAAAAAATTTTGAACAAAGAACCAAAAAAATTATTCCAAATAAGATCATTTTCTCTATCAAAAAAAAGGAAAAACATAATTCGTGACCCGAAAATCCAAGTAAAGAAACAAAATTTGAAAAAAAAAAAATAATGAAAAAAAATCATAGCATAATAATGATGAACATTTTATCAAAGCCGTTTCAGAAAAACGACCATAACACTTTTGATCTTAATTAAATTTCATAATTTCATATTAATCTTAAGTGGTCAATTTGTATGATCAACGTGTTTTTATGTGGTTCACTTTTAATTTAATTATACATTTGCTACGAAGCTGCGATTTCCATTTTTATTATTTACCGCTCGTAGTGGAACTGTAAAGTTGGCTGCTGCTTGTAGTTGAATTTGGTAAGCTATTGAATGAATTTTGAAGCCATACAATCTAAAATAGAATTGATATAATTATTAACAAATATGTAACAAAGATGATTAACTGTTAAAATTCACAGATGGTCAAAATTGCAATTAAAATAATACCTGGGCACAAATTGATTTGTAGGACGCTTGGGACGATATTCTGGATGTACCATAAATAACATATGAGGGAAACCTGTGCCAAAGTATGCTCCGTCTGTATGATGATGACGCGATGATTTTGGTGTATAAACATCAACACATTTTGGGCAATATGTTTTTACCATAGCCTCACCAGGAATATCAGACAAACCTATAATATTCGCAATAATCATATATAGTTATCCCATTACATTATTCTAATTATGTTGATGGCATTCAATATTTACCTAGAGGGAGCATCGGTTGATTCTCACAATACACACGAGGACAATGACCAAAATCTCCTTGTTGATATTTTTCTATCATCTGTGCGATTCCTCGATTTGTTAATATATAACGAGCATGAATTAAACCGTATAGCATTTCAGCCGCTTGCTCTATTAAATCTGATTGGTTTGGATGATCTTCCAGTTCGTCTTCTGAAAGTTGAAGAGCACACACGGTATCACTGACTGTAAACAACACATTTCGATTCACAAATTGTATTCACATTACATACCTGGTTCCAAATCTAATATCATATCTAAAGCTTGCCTATAATTAGGTACTTGTTCATTTAGACCAGTTAAATTAAACTTATCTTGTATATAGTCTTCGTCCACCTAAAATGCACAAAGTGATGATGGGAATTTTAATATCAAATCAACCATTGGAATGTATTGGCTCACCTCACAGAAGAATTCATTACCCCGCAGGCCGCAGAACCAAGATATCCAAGATACTTCCTCGGAGCTGCTCATTTTTCTGCAATACAAACGACAATAAATATTCTGTAAATTCGACGATACACGGCGGACGGTATTTTGGGTGTGATTCAAACAGAATGCACAAATTTATCTAAAATGTGATTCACAGTGTCTGTTTCTTTTGGACAGTCGACGACTCGTATCTGTTTTAAAAAATTTATGTAAATTTCTTTCGCGTATAAACAAAATTTCTACCCGCACGAAGAAAAATTACACGAGAAACACACAACAACTAAATTTAAACGATGGATCCTTTGACAAATATTGAATTGTGTAAAAAAATGCGAATGCGTGAGAATTATTCAACAGTAATTTTGACCAGGAATAACCACAAAATGACGGCAATTAGGACAGAATTAGAAATGCAAAACGATCAGATTGTCGCCCCGGGCCCGATTCGATGGACCAGCAGGTCCTTGGGTGCAGATAAGTACCTTTTTGTTCCAGAACCAGCCACGCTTAAACTTTTTTCTTTCGACGAATAAAATTTCTTCCTCTTTTTCTACTCCTCCTGCTTCTTGTTTTTACCGTGTATCTTTTGATTTTGTAATTCGTATTCGATTCGGCTTGACACATTTCAAAATTGACTAGCGGATGGAAGAGTCAATTTGAATTTTGCGGCAGCGGCATTGTCATCAGCAGCTCACAATTTCAGTCATTCTGCTTTTAAATGATCAAATTTTTCCTCACATTGTTCTCATATATTTTTCCTCATCGTCGTCGTTAATGATTAAAGATTGTATGAAAATGTATACTGGTTTTTCATAAAATAGTATCATTCAATTCCATATAATAACATCTATAATTCTTCAAAAGATTGCTACCTAATCAGCGGGTGTTTTCTAGGCGAAAATATGAAATTTCTTGATGCATAGTCATATGAAATGTATGAAGTGACAAAACTTCAACTCAATTTTTACATAATGCATACAAATGATTATACAACCTTTCGCCTTTGCAAAGTAGATCAGTTCTTTCTTCTGTTTGAAAAACATAACAAAACAAAAAGAGTGCCGCAAACGAATTATTATTTTTTTGTACTTGAAATTAGAAAGAGTAACCGGCATTTAGATAAGAGTAGTTGCATTGTTCTCGTGCACGCAATTTATGTGTTACTATCAATCGCAATTACTATCAATGATAGTGCTCCTACCGAAGTGTACAGTGCTTTGTGATATTGGATTCTTTTGTAAATAAAGGAGTTTTTGTTACTCGGTTTAACCCACACCGAATTGTTTTCGTCCTGATTAAAAATATTAAACATTCGGTGTGTTTTGATAACACTAAACCATTAGTCAAGGTAAGTGTAATGGCCTTCTTGCAATCCGTATTTTGTTTCTATAACAACTTACTGGGCGCTTGGGAACCGAATGCAGTTCCATAATCCAAGTTAAACTATTATTGATACAATTCCACTAATAATTGTTTTGAAATTTAATTTTTGTAATCAATCACTTTTTTAAAAATCCATAATTGGAATTTAATTTTATCATTTTTCATTACTGTCTGTTTGGAATTTAATGGTGTTGGTATCTCCACTACTTAATTAAAATTGCTTTACTCGGCAATTGACACTGTTTCAAATTGCAAAAAAAATCATTAATCTATTTAATGCTCTATTTAATAGCAAGATCAGTGTGATAAGTATAATAGAGAGTATTGGGTTCCTAAATGGCAATGGATGCGGATATGAAACCACACGATTTAACACCAACTGGTTTAGAGGATGCCGAGGAGGAGCACAAGAATTTGTTGGCGATCATTGCAGCCTTCAAATATTACAGGTAATCAAGAGACCATATCTATTAATTTAGCACTTAATTATCTACTGTTTCTAACCTTATAGAACGTATGCAAGAGAACGTGTTTGTCACACAGAAAATTATATAAATTCGCTGCCAGCACATCACCAGGAGATGCTAATGGAATATCGTCAACATTTAACAAAAATACGTGAATGCATTGACTGTAATCATGCGATAATAAAGAAGCTGATAGACATTGGTAACACTTTATTTGTTAATGGTCCCGAGCATTGTTATAGTTCTGGTGAAAGTATGATGTTTAATTCTGACGGCCACGAAATGGAAAAGGTAAATTACACCAATTTGATTAATCTGAACAATTCACTGTCCTGCATGCTAATAAGGATATTCTGATTTTGTTTTGGTGTGATTCAAATTCACTTTCTCATTCGGTATAGCCGATGGTTGACCAGTTTAAATTATTGAAGGTACGGATTACATTGAAACAAATAACGCGTGATTGGTCACAAGATGGATTCGAGGAACGGGAGCAATGCTATAAGCCCATATTGGATGAAATAACAAGATTTTTTAACGTTCAGGACGCGTAAGCTGGAAGACAACCTAATGATGACGACCAATGAAATTAATTAACTGTTTGTTATTACAGTGACACAACTAGAGAAATTAGTATTTTAGTACCTGGAGCTGGCCTTGGCAGATTAACGTATGAATTAGCGTACCGAGGATTTAGATGTGAGGGTAACGAGAATTCGTTATTTATGTTGATTGCTTCAAATTTCATCCTTAATCGATGTAAGGTGAAAGATCAGTATACAATCTATCCATATATTCATCAATATGTGAATAATTCAAAGAAAAGTGATCAAGTGAAACCGGTTACATTTCCTGATGTAAGTCCGATTCAATATCCGACACCAAAAGACGGATCATTGACTATGATTGCTGGTGATTTCTTAATGGTATGTGATGACATTTCTTTGCCGTTTATTGTAAATTGTAGTGATTAACTTTACTTTTAGGTATATAAAAAACCTGACGAATGGGATTGTGTTGTTACTTGTTTCTTTATCGACTGTGCAAATAATGTAATAGAATTTATTGAGAGAATTTATGAGTACGTATTGTTTATTACCTTATGATAAATGTGAGTGACCATTGATGTATTTTTTAGCATTTTGAAACCCGGCGGTATATGGGTGAATCTTGGGCCATTGTTGTATCATTTTAGCGATATGCCCGATGAAGGAAGCATAGAGCCAACACTAGAAGATTTGTTACCGATTATTGAGAAAATCGGGTTTGAATTTTTAACCGTCCAGAAAGACGTGCGTACAAAATATTCTCAAAATCCTCGATCTATGCACCAAAGTGAATATTTAAGTGTCTTCTTTAGTTGCAAAAAGCCAGAGGAAAAATCCGATATGTGACTTATTGATTGGTCAAACAATTAAAATTAACTGAACTGAATTATTTGAATAAGCTGAATTTTCTAATCAAAAAACGTAAAAGTGTGAAGAAATTGTAATTAGCGACCAAAGAAACGGAGAATATTTAAAATGTTGTTAAAAATTTATTTTACAAATTCACAAACGTATAGTCAATAATCTCTTAAAAATTATTTTAAATTTGAATTTAAATATTGTACAAATAATTCTTGAATTTTGTCTATTTCAGGAAATAAATTTTGTAACTTAGTATAATGAATGAATTGTCTCCTTAATCGATTTAAATGTGATGGATGAGCATCACCTGGCACCCTAAGTTTTATACTGTTTTTAATCGTTAATTCGGTGACACCAAGTTTCTGAGCTTGAGTCATCTCTCGAATTACTGTTTGAGTTTCTCTATCTAAATCAAAGAGGTAGTTTGAATCTTGTATTGGTTGCTACAATCAGAATCAAATGTAATATGATTAAATTAAATTAAATTTATTATCGCCAGATACTTACACTTTGTGTAGATTGATTGGGTGTTGGCTTTTGCATTTCAAAAAGGTATCCACGAACAGTTTCCATCGGTATTGCCTCTCCAGCGTAAGTAATGAGTAACGGTGAATCCCATCGATTTCTGCTCTCTGGTTCTTCATATCGAAGGCATAGTTCATCAAAGATTACTCTGGTGTATGCAACATGAGAATTTGTCTCATTATCTTTTTCCAGATCTTGCGATGTCTCTTTACGATCTTTATTTAATTCCCAACACTTGTCTTTCGGGGTGCCACAATATACAGTACACTGAGTTGATCTAATGTTTTTCGATGCACAGTACAATTCATATCTAAATCCTACAAAATAGAAAAGTGAATGAATTTCATACTATGATAATTGGTATACGATTTTCACCTTTAATGTAATTGCCAGAATCAAGGATTACAACGTTATCTGTCGTTAATTGTTTGATTACTTCTGATTTCAGGTAGGCACGCACTTGCTTCTCATAATTCGAATTGGCAAAGTATTCATTCTTTTGGTACCCAGCCTGTGGTATCGCACTGTTCTCTGAAACGACAATGACCTCTTTTCCCATTTCTTGGAAATAGGACTCCAGTTCCTTAGCCTTCCTGGTCTTGCCACTACTTGGGAAGCCGGTTAAAATTATCATAGGCATTTTGTCTATAAAATCGATATACAATCAATCAATGAAAATTTATTGATAATTACTGTACGATGTCTAACCCACTGTTGTTCTCTTAAATTAGGCAATAAGACTTAATTTTATATCAAATTTTTTAAATAAAGCAAAGCTAAATAAATTTTAATCCATTATCATGTGCGATTGTTTACTAAATATGACACATTGTATAACAGTCTGCAAATTATTCTATCAAAAGTAATAAAACTGTAAGAGTAGTTTTATAATGTTTTTTGAAAAAATGTACCATTGGATGCACCATACAATGATCTATAATTCAATATAAGAACATTATCCAATTAGACGATGACGGGATAGTTAAAATTGGAATTTCATTATTGTACGATCATATAGAATGTACGCAGACATATTACTTCAAATTCAATTTTCTCGAAACATGAATGGAAAATTATACAGCTTTTTATTATGGATGCCACGAAATTATTCCCCGATGATAGCTGTCAGTGCTGAAAATACGTCACACTGTAAAATTTTTTCCAATTATCCGTAGGAATATTGTCTTGGTATCCCGATTATAGCAATAAAAATGTTGTCCCGGGCTGCTTTACTATCAGGTGGTAAGTACTTCAGTGATTATCTGATTCATAGAAAGTGATTCACGAGCAAATAATGGTGAATTTTGTGTTAAAATTGGACTTGTTTCTAACCTAAACAAGTGTTCTTCGATGTTTATGTAATCACTTTACCGATCCGAGTAACATCATGAATCTTCTCTTCTTGTTTTCCTCTTCCAGTTCAACGTCCATTGGGCGGTTTAGCGTGTCGGGCGGCAGCCACATCAGCAACCGGCACAGATCCTGCATTCCCGCGTCCAGTCCGTAAGGAGTATCCAGACAAAGTTCGTATGGGATTTATCCCAGAAGAATGGTTCCAATTCTTCTACAATAAAACTGGTGTCACTGGTCCATACACTTTCGGTGTTGGTCTCATCACATACTTATGTTCCAAGGAAATCTATGTGATGGAACATGAATACTACACGGGTCTTTCAATTGCCATCATGGGTATTTATGCTATCAAGAAATTCGGTCCAAATATGGCAGCCTTTTTGGACAGAGAAGTCGATGTAATTACTGAATTAACCAAATGGCAAGTGTAATTGAATAAAATTGGTGTATATTTTATTTTAGAAAATTGAAACTGAATGGAAAGAGGGTCGTGAACAAACCATCAATACTTTAACAGAGGCCATTGAGAACGAGAAGAAGGAACAATGGCGTGCTGAGGGACAAATGTTGCTCATGGAAGCCAAGAAAGAAAATGTAGCTCTCCAATTGGAAGCAGCTTACCGAGAACGTGTTATGCGTGTCTACAATTCTGTAAGTAGTCATTCTTTAAAATGGTAGAATTATCTTTCTAATCGATTTGAAATAACTTTAGGTGAAACGCCGTTTGGATTACCAAGTTGAATTGCAAAATGTTGATTCGAGAATTAAGCAAAAGCATATGGTCAGCTGGATTGTCAATAATGTTTTAGGTTCAATTACACCAGATCAAGAGAAACAAGCACTTAATAAGTGTATTGCCGATTTGGGAGCATTGGCAGGCAAAAATTAAGAACCCTTTCTGTTGTCACCACTAATTTAATGCTGGAAGAAGGTATCTTTAGATGATATGTATGTCGGTAAGAACACTTGATGATGATTAAACGATGTACGTATAATAATATTTAAACCATTAAATTTGTTCAAAAACATTGGATTGTATTACATAATTATAAAGAAAACAATCTAAAATCAATCAGATTATTTGAATCGAGACTTTGGTTTTTTAAATTTATTAACTGCTTTGCTTGACGTTGAATTACTATCAGCTGTTATATTTGGATCATATTTATGATTCAAGGCTTGTATGAACAGTTGTGCATCTTCAGAATTTAAGAGAAGTTCCGTTAGCTCCTCCTGCAAGTGAAAAGTTTTAAAACAATCATCAAACAAGCTAACTTGATACTGTTCTTTACCTCAGATTTTTGAATCATTTCTTTTAGACTACCACCGTGACGCATCACATTGTGAATATTTTTTGAATTAATGCCAGGAAGTTTTAGCATAAAATCATAAACACGAGCATCATAAGTCTCACCTATATCATCAACATTTCCGTCGTGATCTTTGCCAGCTGCGATTGCTTCATCCGAATCTGGTTCGGATTTACCTTGTTTCAGCTCTTCAAACAGTTGTGCTGTAGAGTAAGGATTAGGTGACCAAATGATTTTAAGTTTAGGGAAACACATTGTGAGGAGTATCAACTTTTTAGTGATATAGGATTTATTTGATGCATCACTCGATATCATGTACTGACTTTGTAAATGAAAAGGTCGATTTTGATCGAATTCAATGAGCAGCAATGGCTTTGAATAGAATCGAGACATTTTTAAAGACTGATTATATAGTCGTCCCGAATTAAGAGATCCAATTAAGTCAGATACACTTTTCCGTTCAACGCATACTTCTGGCGAAAGTATATAATCACCAACCTAAAAGATAATACATAAATAATAGGACATTTGTAAACGTATTTGCATCTTACTGTTATGGTTAATGGGATCACTTCAATGCCACGACGATGAAGAAGGCATGGTAAATCAGATCTAAATTCTCTTATATCAACTATCACTTTTGGAATCGTTATAGACGTATTTGCCGCGTCCTGACCACCAGCCTTACGCGTAACTTGATTTGGATCTTCAGTTTCTAATGCTTTATGTGCCATGGTTAACAAATCATCAGATTTTCCATCTTGGTATTCTGGTACCACCATCGTCTGCAGAAGAATTGGTTAATAAATCTCAATTAATGTAGAAAATATAAAATTTACTTACACTTTTCAAATCGATCACCATTTCAAAGGCCTGTTTCTCTCGCCGTAAATTAGTTAAATACATTTGCTCTTCTACATTATCACAGTGCATCAGGAAGAATACTTTTGTCCTGCGTTTTGGTTCTCGTTTCATTCTCGCTTCAAACACTTCCAGTTGTCTTACAGCAGTTACATTACAGTGATACATAATCACATATTGTGGTTTCATTTCATTTAATGTTTCGTTCAATGATGATCCCTTGTCCCGTCCTGTGCGAAACGTTCGTATACAAATCATTGGTCTTTGCAACGATGTTAAAATACCAGTCATGTCAAAATCATCCACCTGAAAAGAATTACTTATGTAATTACAGTTGCAGTAAAATGTACTAATTATTGATACCTCCAGTAAGTTATCAAAAGTACCATGTTGAAGACAAGTTAAATTTATATCCTCTTCATTTTCATTTTCGTTAGTTGTTGTTGGACCATTTGCTTGCATAATATAAGAATCCCGTAGTAAATCACAACTAATATCGAAATCTTGATCACCGTTATCTTCATCGTTTTGCTTCTGATCGTCTTCAAGTAAATCTTCATGTTGTGATTGCTTTCGACGCTTCATAATTCGATCTCTTAGGAATCCTGATGGTTTTTTTGTTGAAGTGCTTGCCATGTTTTTGTCATCTATTACTATTGATTTCTTTTCATCCCTTCTACATTCTAAGGTCGTTACTACTTGCACATCTGTTTTATCAAGCTTTAATCCTTTGAAACGTTCGGATAGTTTTGCTACAGGTATATCATTTTTTATTGCTGTATAAAATAAATACTTTTCAGGTCCTTGCAGGAAATACTGATTCAATTGATAGGCAGTAAAGGTATCGTGACACAGAATAAGCACTTTGATTGGATATTGAATTAAATTAGGATTATCTTTCACTGTGCGCTTTACATCATTTGGTATCTCATTTCGAATCAATTCCATTAATGGCTTCCACTTTGGACTATCTTCTGGTTCGAATTCTACAATATTCAAATTATTAGCTTTAAAATAAGTTAATGGAATATCAATTAACATTCACCATTATCGTTATTAAATACTCTTTCACGACTTAATTTAAACATTTGATCAGCAGAGTCTAACAACACCCATCCTGAATTATTCATAGCGTATTCTTTAGTACGATATTGTTTTAAAAATTTATACATTGTAACCGAATCATGGTAAATCAGAGCACTAAAATATAGTAAAAGTTAATAAGAGATCATTAAGATGAATTAAAATTTACTTCATAATTGAACGCAGAACTTTTAGATCGACTAGTAACTGTTGTGTTTGACTACTTAATTGATGCCATACGCAGTCCAGTTGATTACTCAGAATTTTTTGAAATTTTCTTGTGAAACAATTCTCCACAGTGACTTCTTGCAAATCAATGAACCGATTTAATCGTTTTAGTTCTTTTACTAGGAAATTCATTATTTCTATAATGTAGTATTGAATTTGTGCCATTTTAGGTGTTAATGGACAATTGAATTCAACAGTTGTGATTTCATATTTCTTCAGAGATTTTGTTAAGAGAGCATGGAACCGTGGCCAAAGGAACAAATCTTTAACAAATATGTTCCTCATCACTTTCTCTAAATGACCATATCCGTATGTGAAGGACTCAACACTACTAGAAAAAGCCTTAATAAATCCTGTTTTATTACTCTGGCGATAAAGTCGCAGCACAAATGCTTCTTGGCACGACTCAATTATATCGTGGGCTCGCATTATTATTATGCCAGTAATTAGTTCAATTGGGATTCGTTTCTTCAGTAAATCTACAACAAGAATTCTGGTGCTAATAAATTGTATTCCACCGTCTAAGTATACCTTTTCCCTAAAACATAATACAGATGGATTTTCATTAGTTAAGATATTGAAATATATATTACAATTATATTGGCTACCTTTCTTTTCCAGTGATGGGTACCTCGCGAAAGTAACGGGAATTTAATAATGTTTTGTAATGGTCAGCTTCACGATCCGAACAATTAATGACGATAACTAAATTTCCTGGATCACAGTAAACTTTTAACAAATTGACAACCACTCGATCATAGCTGATTCCTCTGAAAGGATTATGAAGTGAATAAATAAATTGAATTATTAGTTGGTTAAGACAAACAGTACTTGGCACAGATAAGTAGCCCATCAGAATGGATGAAATCTAAGAACATTTGTCGTTCATATTCGAGCATACCAACTGCTTGATTCTCAATAAAATCTTCAAGATCCACCACTTGAGCCAAGGTAGAATCATCCAAAGGATTTTCATTGCTTCCCGCCTTTTTTGTTCCCTCAGAATCTTTCAACGATATCTGATTCTTGGCTGCCTGACCCGACGTACTCGGCTGTGGATGATCCATGGTACTGCTTCTTATGCCATTAATTATACTTCTTTAATTGAATTTATTGCAATTTACTACGAAATATCGAATAATAACAACCAGTGAACTGATTTGTTTTGATCACCAGTTTCTCTGAATCAGCCCAAGAGTCTCTACGTTATCGACACGAACTTGAACAAAACGCTCGCAACTCGGAAGCTACATCGCTCTTGCTCAAGATTCAAAGCGAACTGGTCGAAATTACACAAATTTAAACTAAAATGTTCTTAAAATTAGGTTTAAAATGTATAATTTAATTTAAGATCCAACACATTTGTTGGTGTTCACATTTAAATAAGGTAACGAGATGGACCTTAAATACAATAAGTGATTTAACAAAAAAAGAAACAGTTTTAATCAATTTCGATGATCGAAAAAATGTAAATTATGCTGTGTTGTCGGAAGAATATTCGTGGCATTGAGAACAAATAAGAAGTAAAGGCATATAGCAAGTCGAATTAATATATTGCCTAAGAGTAATAACCAAGAGTAGGTTGAATGTTTTCAGAAAAAGGTTCAAATAACTTGAAGAATCCAAATAAAATTGAAATTATTAATAAAATTAAATAGATTAGGGGACTTAAAGTGTTCAGGGTGAATAATCGGGTCCCATTTCAATGGGATCAAGTGGAGGTTTGACTGCAATCGCATTATTTTATATCGATTTTTGCGATGATTGGCTCGAGACAGTGTTTGGAGTGAAAATTGTGGTCGGAAAAAATGGGTGCACAAAAGAATAATGCTCAGTTAATAAACAATCAGTGGAACATGATGAAAATGGTAAATTTTATTAAGTACTGGAAACTCCAGTGTTGTGATTGCAAGTGAAATTAATTTAAATTTAACATGATTTCTGGCCAAACGAATTGCACAAACGTGACGATTAAATTTCTTGCCTCAGAGGCAGCCAGCAGACATCTTGGTTGGCGCATTCTATTGTGTTTTGCTTCTATCTCTTCGACATGTCGTGGGCACCAAACATGAGCCTGAGGCCTGTGCCAATGTATTGTGTGCGCTTCTTCGTCAAGTTCTTGTTGTATTTTTCATGTTCGCATGTATTATGCGCCTTTTATCAATTATTTGGAAGTTCCTTTATTAATATTTCCAAGTGTTCAGCACTTTTGGGCCGATAGAAATCCTCGTGTGAAACAGAAGACCAGGTTTCATTAAAATTTTTTGAATGAAATTCTTTCTATTTTTACGATTGGAAAGTGAATGTGTGGTGTAAACAAAAGTATACCGTTGGTTGTCTTGCGACATCGAATCCATATCAAATATTGATTTACGTTGTGTTGTCCCTTAGCAGTCACTGTGGGGGTGAGAATTGGCACAGAAAAACAATAAATCTATCCATTGACTAGAATAGGCAATTCTCCCTCATTCGAATCTGTTCTGTATACAACAGCTACACGTTCATTTTGTTTATGGAATGAGAGCACCAGCGAAAGAGTGAAAAAAAGTACCATTAAATCGATTTTTTATTTAAAAGTTGAGTGGCCAGCTTGAGGATGGGCAATTTGTGTATATGGCTAGTGCATTAAAAACTGCGTTCAGTCGAGATGTTATGTACCGTACATAGATTCTAATGATTCTTGATTACTAAGCATCATTCTGCTAGTGAACGCATAATAGTGATTCTGTGTATACCTTACCATTACATTGTATGTATTTAGAATTTGGAATGGGATATGGTACAATGAACTGTTTGGTATAAAATAAATACCCGTCTCTCTTACTCATTATTCTAGACAACATAGGAGACACACGGGTAAAAGACATCGCGCTTTATCACGTACACACCAAAAAACAATTTTACGTTGTTGTATATTTATATCTGCGGGGTCATTCTATTGTAAATAATAATATTAAAATTAAAATATTTTCAATTATTGAATACCAATAAAGTTGTGATGTGAAATATTTTCAACAAAAAATTAAAATTAGTTAAATGGATGATACAATTTTAAATCCTGGAATTCCTTACACCATTCATTTAAATTGGCTCCAAGGTTTCCGTTTACAGTAATAGTGCAATCAGTGTATTTTAAACACAGTGACTGGTGTATCGAAATATAATAATTTAAAGTTTCAATTAGTCGATAGTATTTTTTTTTCCTTAGACCTTCAAACAAGTGCATTTAGAATCAACATGTGATTTATGATTAACTAATAATGATTATATTTTTGCGTTTATAAATATGATGGATAGTTTGAATAGATGAGCATTTTACATAATGTATTAAAGAATATACATAATAATCGTAATTAGTGTTATCTTCGTTTATATCTATATCAAAGAGATTATATAAGAAACCAATGTACTGCAGTTAATATTTTAATAGCACATTATCAACTGACAAGGTTATTGTTTAATTGAAAAATGCATTCGAAGGTGTAGTTTTTAAAATTTAAAACAAAATAAATAATATTCCACCTGTTTATTATTTCGTATACTTGTATAGTTCTAATGCACAATAAAAATAAGACGTGAAAATATTTTATGATTCTGAGATTATTGAAATGGAATGTATCAGTACATGGTATAAATGAATTTGAATAATATAAATTTTATTAAATGCCGCTTTGTTCGACTCTTTGTTTACAAAAAAATCACCTACTACACATGAGGTTTCTTTAAATCGTTAAATACCGCGTTCATCGAAACATTAATAAAGGTGCAGAAATAAAAATATCCGTCAAAATCACCGAAAGAGTTCATTGAATTTTAAAAGAAGAAAAAAAAAAATTATCGCTTATAAATTACCGATTCACATTAAAAGTTCCGAAATATAGTCGAATGTATGTGTCTGGTCTGGTGATGAGGAGCGTCGAAACCGTGAGATCTAGTTTTTGCGATTTAATCTTTACCACCCGGCTGATTTGCAACAAAAACAGTTTATTTTTTGGCTTTTAATTTAAATTCAAAAGCTATTTTATCGTCTCGATAGCGTGTATTGTATTTTGAAGTAAGATATCTTATTTGCACGGTTAGACGACCGTATGGATTAACAGTCTGCCAGATGTCTTATGGGTTTTAAGCAATTATGTACTACCAACCATTTAAGTATATGCGGTTACTTTTAATGTCTGAATAATTTAAAGATGCCAATTAAACCTATCCCAATGTAAAAGTTAATTAAACACTTTTGAGGAAAAGATACCATTTCCGTTTGCGGAAAAATGTGGTTTTGCATGTTTTGTGATATCAATTTATTGTCGAAAAGCCAATTACATAATTTGTTTAAAAAATTTTATATGCATCTTAGTTAGATAAATTTTATTAAACCGTTAAATAATTTATTTTATTTTCAGATTTACTATTTATCATGTTCAATGGCGGTATATTGAATTTAATTGGAATTTATAATAAAAGTTTTATACCTACGATTGCATGAATTGTAACCAGCATCATTTTAATTTAAAAAATTTGTGGTGTTAAACACCATCCACCGACTTAATCTTAATTATGATAGAAGTATTGTAAAAAGAAAAGATAATCAAATATGAGCATCTAGGTGTAATGTGACTTTAGACAAAATTTATAGTGAATATAAATAAAATTAAAATTAGTGAGAATTCAGTAAATAATTATAAGGTATAACATTGCCATATAGAAAGTGAAATCAATAAGATAAAAGAATCGATTAATAATAATTTAGTGAAGAAAAGGATAAAAGTAATAATACAAAATGACAGCGCCAATAGATTTTAAAGATTTAAAATTAAATTCACCGGCTGGTGCCGAGCCAATGTTTTATTCATGGCCACTGCAGTCGGGAACAGGTGCGGATATGCATGACAATGGTATCGATATTATTGAAACAATTCGTTGGGTTGGTGAAGATATGCCAGCAGTGAAATCAACACTAGAGGACATTAAACTAAATGAGATTGATACCACAAGTTATGGTGAAATGAGTTCGTTATGTGATACATATAATCGAGCTATTGATGCGATTACAGCCCTTGTAAGTACAATAATATTGAATGAACTGCCCACTAATTTAAATTTAATTATTCTATTGTATTATTTTAGGAAAAGGGGACATCGTTACAAGAACATAGGATTAATAAATTTGCGCCACGCGGAATGTTACGACATGTCATTCAACTGGTGTATAATGCAGCTGTTACAGAACCAGAAAAATTGAATCAATATGAACCATTTTCACCAGAGGTGTATGGTGAAACATCATTTGATTTAATTGCACAAATGATTGATCAAATTAAAATCACTGGCGATGATGTGTTCATTGATTTAGGTTCTGGTGTTGGACAAGTTGTACTTCAAATGGCCGCATCATTGGATTTAAAGGATTGTATTGGTATTGAACGGGCTGAGGTACCATCTCGGTATGCAGAATCAATGAATACATCTTTCAAGAATTGGATGCGATGGTTTGGTAAAGCTTATTCTGATTACCAATTAATTAAGGGTGATTTTTTAGCTGATGAACATCGTGAAGTAATTAATTCAGCTACAGTTGTATTCGTTAATAATTTTGCATTTGGTCCAACGGTGGACCATCACCTAAAAGAAATATTCGCTGACTTACGTGATGGTGCTAGAATCGTATCATCCAAAAGTTTTTGTCCATTGAATTTTCGTATTACGGATCGAAATTTAACGGATATCGGTACAATAATGCATGTAAGCGAAATGTCACCGTTACGTGGTTCAGTGTCGTGGACTGGAAAACCAGTATCATATTATTTACATATAATTGATCGTACGAAATTGGAAAGATACTTTCAAAGACTGAAGAATCAAAAGGGTAATGATGCTTTGACTGAATCGAATGGTCGAACGGGACGTGGAAAACGTAATGAAAGCATGAAATTTGATGACACCACGACAGATACTGATGGTGAAGTAACTGGTCCGACCACAAGAAGAGCCTGGTCTGATTGGTGTAGTTCAAAGGGTAAGAGTAGTCAATCGGATGAAGAAGAGAATAATAATGCACAATCAACGGGACCAACTAATCGTGCAGTAAATCCAAAGAAACGTAAAAAGTTGACAAGAAAAGCATCGGCTAGTAAAGCTGCTGGTACTTCTAACACTGCTGCTAAGAAACGAGGCCGTGTTAAGAAAACAAATAAGAGACGTAATTTGAAAATCGTTGGACTTGATTTATTGCATAGTCAAACATTGCTTAGCACCAGTGCTGAGGCTACTGGCAAGAAATTACCGGCTGCACCTGGTTGTGTGGATCAACAATTAACATCTATTACTGGTGATATGCAACATGAGGAATTGGAAATTCCTGTCGCACCAGCCGATACACCGTATGCATTACAAATATTACTTGATAATTTCCGTCAGCAGTATATGCAAATGATCGACCGTATGAAATCACCATCGTATAAAGAAAACGTGCAACGGCAAATCAATTTTGAAGAGGATCGTAATCAAAAATTAAAGAATCGTGCTAGTCAATTGGAGAAACAAATAAAAGTGTTAATCGATGATAGTGTAGCTTTATTGAAATCACGCATGAATGAATTGGGTATTAGTATGACAAGTCAGAATGATTTATTAGCAAAGGCAAAAGAAATTGTAGGCCGTCACAAGGAATTGCAAGGAATGGCTGCTAAATTACAGGCACAAGTGAATCAAATTGAACAGGAGCAACAAAATCTTGTTGCATCACATGTTCAAGCGATGGCCGATAAATACATAAAGGCTGGTGAGAAATTAGAATTGAACGCTCACACGTCTCATGAATTGGTGCTGAGGGAAATTGCCAATACGTTGGCATATAGAAAGAAGTTGCATGCCCAAGTGGCGTTTCTTGAGGGTGAATTAAATTCAATGGAACGTGCATGTGAAGAAAAGAAATTAATCAAACAAAACCAAGTGCAGTCAAACATTCCACCGGTGGTGCCAGGTAATCCAACAACGACAATTACACCGATACCAATGAATGTGCCACCACCAACAAATACACATAAATCATCATCATCGGGAAAATCGCAACGTAAAAATCGTGAGAATCGTTCGCGGTCACAAGAATGGCCAGATGTGCCAGATGTTGGTAAAATTGAAGAAAGTAATCCAGAAGTTTTGGCACAGAAAATATTGGAGACTGGAAGACAAATTGAAGCTGGAAAATTGTTAAATCATTCGTATAATAAAAATGCAAAGGATCACGTGAGTGGAGATAAGAAATCTAATGTTTCGTCTGGTGATCGAGCTTTAATGCCAGCACCATCGCCGATTGTGAAAGCTCAACATGGTAAAAATATAGTAAATACTTCACCCACTGCCAAATCTCATCCACATAATCCATTGTTGAATTCACAACCGGCACCGAATAATCCCAAGTTTACACATGAATCGCCGAAAGTTGTAAATTTTGAAGATCGATTGAAGAGCATAATTACATCTGCATTGAATAAAGATCAGGATAGTCGTAAGCCACCCACAAATATGCCAAATTATCCGATGAGTAACGAAGAAAAACGCAATTCTAAGTCATCCGCGGCAATAGCATCAAGTGCATCTGCTTATTTGAATTCGACCAATTTGGCAATGGGTCAGATGCCTTCCAACATATTAACAGTAGTTACAGCAGCAAGTCATTTATTAAACTCAGCAACAACTTTATCTCCAATTCCTAACAATAATCAACAGTCGATTCAGCAAAACAAATCGTCTACTAATAAATATGGTAATCAACAAACAACGAATGGTATCTATCCATCATCTAAAATATCACCAGAATCTCAAAGGCAGCAACATCAAAAGTCTTCGAAAAATTTAACTGTAAATATTTCACCGGGAATTTGTAATACGCCATCGAATGTGTTAAGTCCATCAAAGAATGATGTGTATTATCATCGTATGGATGGATCAGATAATCATCAACAATCAATTTATCATCATGATAAAATCGGGAATTTAACTAAAATTGAATTTAAGACACCAGACCAATTGCGAAATCCTTCACATACAATGGAAGAATTAATACCGCGTGGATCGACTCCGCAAGAGAGTACTTATTATCAGTTGGGAGGTGTGACAAAACAGCCAAGTAGACCGTCATCATCATCATCACAGCCGGATTATACCCAAGTATCACCAGCAAAGATTGCCCTAAGACGACACCTATCTCAAGAGAAACTGATCCAACAGACTCCAATGATGTCGACAACTAAAACGATTGGAGATTTAGTGAATGGAGAAATTGAACGATCACTTGAGATTACTAATCACAGTTCTACTGCCGCTGTTAATTTAAGCATAATGGGTGGTGGTAATTCATCACAGTCCATGGGAGCCGTTATTAACACAAATGCTCAACGTCCAGAACGAGTTAATGTTCGTGTCATTGAGGATTCAGTCTATCAACGAGAATATAGTCCCATATCCCGGCCTAATAGTCGAGATTTTATCAAATCACCTTCACCAAATCAAAATAATTTGGTAACATTAGCACAGATTGCTTACAAACAACCTAACTATAATCAATCATCATATCATACTGGTATGAATTCAAGAAATAATGTAACTACAGTACAGATATCACCACGTCCAAGTGGTACTGGTACACAAATTTATTCTTCTGGATCAACAGTGGTGTATCAGAGTAACAATAGATCGACCTCAACATCTGGCAATAATAAACAAATGTCACAATATGGAAGTAATCGTGTTTCAAATGAATTACAAAGCGGTTATTTACCATTACCAAGAGCTGAAATGAAACCTCATATTGATAGTTATCATTTTGTGGATGATCAAAAGATGCCCAACCATCCACATAATTCAATTAGTGATCATGGTGCTCCGAGATCAGCTCCTCCGTTTGAAGGTATATATTGTTTTTGTTATTTCAATGAAAGAATGCAAAATATTTTTGGTTTATGTTGTAGGTTTAGCAGCATCATTACAGGAACATGTGATGGCCAAAATAAAAGAGGAACAAGATAGACATGATCGTCAGAAGTCTATTGTTGAAATTTATAATTCTGGATCGAGTAATTCAACGGTGACCATTATAAAATCCACTTCAACATCGCATATTAAGACCGAAGGTAATTGTTATCAATTAAATTTTCTCAAGTTTACAAACAATTATTTCGTTATTTTTGCGTTTTAGGCAATGGAATGAGTATCAAAAGAACATCACCAATGAGTATAAATCCACCAATACGGCCTGCAAAGTTACAACATCGTACGACTGATGGTGATTCATATGGTATGATGGTCAAAGATCCACAAAATTTACCATCCCATTCGGGCCTCGCACCAGATGGTGTTCAAACGGATGATAGAACAATTCATATGCAACGACCAATGCGTCATGATGAAGGTAAGTGATCGATTCATATTGTGACCAATGTATTATTTATCTTTGCGCATTTAGATTTCTTGTAGCTCTGTTATACACACTATTTCTTATGTTCTATTAGTTGTTATCTTCAATTATTTTGAATAAATAGTATTTTTATAGAAATTTTTAATTATTATAAATTTGATCCATAAAAATTGGGCATGAGGTTAGTGAGAATATTTTATTTGTATATGTACTTTTGGATATCTTTGAAATTTTAAAAGTGACTAGACCATCTCCATGTGATTTAGATGCCATTTAATTTTTGTTTTGAGTCTGTAGGTAGTAGTAAATATTAGTGAACCAGTTTGTATGCATGTACAGTGACTTATCATTGAAAATTATTATTCAATAGAATTTTAATCGTATTTAGAGTGCACCAAAATGAAAAGTCCATGTAATGTTAACACTAAAATTTTTAGTTACCCATATAGTATGCTCACCGTGTTCGATAATTAAAATTGTAATTAGTATGTAACTGTAATCATATTAATATTTAAAAACCAATGTGAGATCATCAATTTTCACACGAGTTTAAAAACGCGTCAATAAGCAAACATACAATATCATGAAGTAATTAACATGAAAATGAGAGTCATAGAAAAATACATTCGTAATTATTTTGTAATATTCAGAAATCTATGTAAAATTGTATTTGAACAATAACTAAAATTATTCGCGTAATATTTATTAATTTATTAATATAATGCCTATAATCGTAATCGTAATCGTAATCATGCTCGATATCTTTGATAAAATCAAAATTAAATTTTAAGACATTACATGATAAATATCATCCTTATTGAAGTAAATTATAAATTTTATTTGAATAACTTAAATGAAAATATTTTCATTAATTAGTGATACATTTATATGTAATATTGGCTTTAAGAAATTTTATTTTCATATTGAAAATAATTGTAAATTTATTTATTTATTCTATTTATGGTTATTTGTATAAAAAAAAATCCAAAAAAACACACACAAAAATACAATTTAATGAAATTGTAATATTGAAAATTAATATAATTTGAACTGAAATGTATTTTAGTTAATCGAATGGGCCGAATAAATGTATACCCACCCCAATGAATGATAAAATACCAAAAAAAAAATAAAACAAATTTACATAAAAATGCAATGTCAACTGAAATTGCTAAAAACTATTAAAAGAATTAAACCATAACTGTCATAAAACATAATCGGATGAATAATAGCAATTCAATTCGATCAACTATAAAATTGGGACTCCAATATTTGAAATAAATTCGGAAATATAAATAATCGTAAATGATTGCTGGCTGGCGGTTTCGAAGAGACGAAATAAATTTAATTAGAAATGTTGATCCAAATCTAGTAACAAAATGTCAACTGATAAAGGCTGTGTCATACGTATAGAATGAATATTTTAACGAATTATCGTTAATGTAATATAACCAACATAATTGTACATCGTAATATTGAATATTTGAAATAGACAAAACAAAACAAAAAATCGATTTTAAAATTATGCATAAAATTGAAAACATCTCAACATTAATTTGGATATGAAGAAGATGGTAAGTTGATTAGTGATTGTAAAACAATTAGTTTAAAACTGAACGAATTTATTTGATTTAAAATAAATTTGATTGCTCACCAAATACGAGAATTAAATAAGTAAACGATGGATGAAATAGAAATTTTAAAATCACTAAACTGAATATCATAGAACCAAATTTTAATTGTGTTATTTGTATTAATAAAATTGTTTCTTTAAATCATCAATGTAAAAATTTAAAAATGGAATCATGTAATGCCAAAATCATTAACATTCTGAGTGTATTTTATTTGAATATTTTTTTGCACTAATTACATTCATATCATTACAAAATGAAACATTTCTTAATAAATTTCAAATGACGCGTATCAAATATGCTCTCGTTTTGAATAAGATCTCTTTAATCGTTTAATATGATTAAAATTAGTATGCAGTAAATGTTTTTTTAATTAATTTTATTATTTTTTTCTTTGGTTCCTTGTAGACATCTAATTGTGCTTTTGAAGTAATTTGACAAAAAAAAAAAACCAATTGATAATTGAAAGTTTTTATAGCATTTTCACACTGTTAAATGTATTTAACCATCCCATTATATTGAACTGCCACAAAAATGTTGTTAAAACCACCGTATTTGCTTTTATTATAATTTTTTTTTTAATGGCAATATTTGATTTTATAATTTTTTTAGCTTTTAGTCATTTAAGGTAATAAGATCAATTAAATTGAGAGATTTTGATTTTTTTAATAATTATTTTTATGGAATATTCTTTTAGATGACGGTCCAGAAGATGAGTTACACTGGCAAGATCGTGTCAGTTCTAGATTTGATCGTCTTGTTGCGTTCGCTTCAACAGAGTTAACAAAGACACGTCGTTCAATCGAAGAGAATGGTGGACCAAGTAACAGTTGTAATGCCAGTCCGGATTCGGGAATAAATCAAAGTAATGATGGTCGAACATTTTTATCATCTTCATCGTCGGCATCACAAATAGACATCCCTTTAGAAGCACCAACAATGTACAATCAGAATAATTTAAAGCAAGTTGTGCCAATAATAAAATCATCACCGGTTGATCCGGTAGACAGTCCACCATTATCCGAGGGTGGATTACCACGGACACCGAGTCCATCGGGAAGTCCATCACATTCATTTATATCGGATTCAGTAAGTGGTGGACATTTAGGCTGCCATTCGGCCGTTAAAATTCCTTTGAAGTATCAACGACAAAGTAAATTGAATGCAGTTTCTGAGAAACATTTTAAAAAGAAGTTTCGTGAACGTACTTGGGAATATGAGTATGAGGAGAGTTATGGTAGCGATGCTGCTATTCCAAATCACCTTGATAAAATAAAACAAGAACAAGATGATCGATTAAGTTTAAAATCATCGAAATTTCGGCCAAAAGGTAAAGACTGGGACTGGAATACGAAAAATTCTGAATCCGGATTACCGTAATACTAATAAATAAGCAGAAAGTATTGTTAAAAGAAAAAGCGAAACAACACAAGATTGTAGTTATAAAAGAAACTGTTATTGTTTTTTATTTCATTTTTGATGAATTATTCATTTAATTATTATTTTCTTTTTCCCTTTATTATGTTTTAGCCTTGTATATTTTACTGTTGACTTTTTTTTTTTAAAAAAAAAAGAAAGATTTTAATTTATCTTAAACAAATAATTATAAAACTCCTGTAAAATAATGTATAAATAGGATATAACATTATGATGTTCTTGCTAAAAAAAATTATGTAATGATTCAATATTTTACAACTTAATCAATAAGCGTATCAAAAAGACTAAATCAATTTAATAAATTACAGTTTAGCTAATTCAATAATACAGTATCTTCTTAATTATTCGTTTGGAATTTCATGGAAACCCAATTTATAGCTTTTATTTGTAAGATTGTCATCACAATTATTCAACTGTATCATTTTTAGCATTTAGTGCTGTTGGTTTTCTGAAAACCTGTTAGAAAATGAGAATTTTATTAGTTCAAGGTCACTGTATATACATAATAATTTTTCAATTGTTTCTACGATCAGTTACTAAAAGAAGCAGGACAAAATTCAACAAATTTTTCTTTTATCAGTACATTCACCTGCTACTTGTATGTTCGCCTGTTCCAATTGTAAGGGAAAATTTAAAAAATTACAATTTTTCAGAAATTCTTTGACCAAGTTATATAATTTGGAACAGGCGAACATAAAATCAGAAGGTAAGTTTCCTGTTCAATAATTCTTAAACTTTTAAAAATTCGATGATTTCCTATGATTAATCTTTCCTATGATTAGAATCAATTTATCAATTTAACTTCAAATTGATACATCTAAAGGTAGCAGATAATACGCTAACAATTTTGAAACTTTTCGAATCTTAATGATTTTAAGATCAGCTTTTTGAATCATCGGTTCTTTTAGCACTGATTAGCACATTTAACACTGATATGTAATTGTGTTTGGTGTGAATACATACCTTTATAGGCCGCTGAAATCCTTTTATTAAATGTGATGGAATACCCCAGTCTTCAACGCTTTGGAAGCCGACCGTATCACTGAGAAGATATGCCTCGAAATCTTGAGGAAAGAACTTAATTTTCTTATAATTCTCATTGATTTTCGTCGACATGTGTCTCCGTCGACGATATCCTTTCCATTCTTGTGCTTCCAATATTAATTTTCCTCCAGGTCGTAATTGCATGTACATTCTTCGAAATGTACGTTTCATGCCTGAATCTCCAAAGTTCAAATGTATCCATTTAGTGACGGATAAACAGATAATTAAATCATATTGCTCCCTTTCGACTAGTAATAAACGGTCATTGGGTAATACGTAGTTGGCTGAAAGAAAGGTAGTTGCCGTCAATATGTCCCGACAGCCTGGATATTCTTTTAATTTCATGTCCAGGTTTCTAACAGCAGCTCTAATCAGGAACTTATCGATGTCGATTCCCACAATGGATTTTGGTTTCAATGCCGTTGCTATTTCAAGTGTTATCATACCACTATTACAACCAATGTCGAGCATATCTTTGTCCTGAAACACGTCGGAATGCTCTTTAAACACAACCAGACGGACGTCTTCTTCTCGGCCCTTATTTCTTCTACCGTGGTAATATTGATTATAGTTCCCATATACGAACTTGCTGAATTTTGATTGCTTTTTGGATGGACTCCCTCCCGTATTAATTAAACTAACATCCAGACGCTGTTTCTTAGGGGACACGCTTCCAGTTACATACGGATTCCTTTTGAACCTCTGTCGTTTTCTAACTTCTTTAGTAGGTGATGCTTCCACTTTCGTTTCACGGATTAGTTCCATATCATTGTTGTCAACCTTTTCAATCACCTCCATCGTCGAACTGGTGGATATTGTACCATCCACTTTCGCTTCCATTCCGTATAATCTAAAATGATAAACGATTTAAATACGTTGGATCAATGATATACACTTTAACCTTCTCAATAACGTACGACAAAGTGCCTACCGGTACAACATTTAGCTTAAAACACTTTTACACTCAATTAACAATACATTTAATTGGATAACAATGGATCGAATAATACAATAAGTTCTATTTTTATTTTCTTTATAATACAATAAGTTAATAATTTAATAAAATTTAGGAAGAAAAATAATTGCTACCGGTTGCGAATAATTGCGATTAAAAACAATAACAAATGATCAGACATTTAAAGTGTTTGTGTCTATCAGGTTTGTTTCAAATGTAACACCGATGTTTCATTCAGGTATAAATTTAATTTTCATAACTACATATAACCGGTGAAAATTCTATTTATAAAAGATCACCTGGAAATTTAGTTCCTGTTAGCAATAACCTAGAACAGAAATAATGACAACAGTTCATGATTATTGATTACTTTAAGCTTTGTATATTTAATTATACATACATTGATTTAAATTAATAATATTAATTCCATAAGTTAATAATCAATCACCAATAATTACTAAAACAATAAACGATTCTTCACAACATCTTATCCAGAAATACTTGATACAATTAAGTACACGGGATGAATTACTTTAACAATGTTACCAGACTCATTATCTTAAAATTTATCAGTTAATTATACGTATAATAAGTAATTAATACAATGAATAATATAATTTCAACAGAAACAGTGATAAATTGCTGTAAATTGTTAAAAGAAAAAAAAATTATCACAAAATCTTTCATTAAATTATGTAGAATTTAAGCTAAACACTATGACGGATCATAAAGTGTTACCATGAATACGATGAATTTCCAAAAAATTGACTATTTTATAAAAGACCATTAAAAAAGCATGCAATCGCGGGAGTTAAATATTTGTTTTTACAATTTTGTCGTATCCTTAGCTCACTTCCCTTAACGCTAACTAATCAAACAATACATAACATTTGCTTATTACACTACAAGATTACACTAATTTGATTACACGTGTTACTGTAATAAGACGCTTTATCAGCTAATTTACATTATTAATTTGGATTCTAAATTATCACTTGCATTTGATTTTTCATTTACTGATGGCCGATTCAGTGATTTGGTAAGCGATTTTAATTGTGTTGTGCCATTGAATTTTATGTTCACATCGAGATTGCCTAGAGGATGATACAGATTCTCTGGTGTTTGTATTGGCGCCGCAGGTGGAGGCATTTTAATTGTATCATTTAAATTTTCAGGGTTCGAAATTACTATGGCATTGGTTGATGGCGTTAATGGAGTGTCAACTCCGCTATCATTATCTGTTGACGGTGATACACCTTTGTCATTGTTGTTGGTTTCGTTCCCATCTAATTTTTTCAATCTCATTCCGTTTTTTTGTTGACGTATCTGTTCGTATGTGCTTTCAAAAAATTGTGATTTTTTCTTCATGGGGCTTTGTGTGCTGTCGCGGTCTAAAGTCTCATTTAATTCTTCCAATGCTTTCAATGGAAATCCAAGGTGACTGTTAACCGACATTGATTTACCAATTTTTCGTTCTACAAATATTGGCATTCTTCTCGCAGTCGCAATATTATCCATGCTTTGAATAATACGTCTGATGTCTCCTGGAAGTTCAATATCCGGCCTTTTATCCACCAAATTATTAAGGAATTGGCCAAGAACTTGTACTGTATTCTCCATTGTTTGTATTTGAATATTTAAATTTTGAATTTGTCCGTCTTGTGATTTTTTAATCTTCTCCAATTGAGTTATGCTCGATTGCGCTAATTGTAGTTGATTTACTAAATTTTGATTTGTTTGTTTTTCTCGTTTTAAAGCCTCCAAATGTTGATTCGAGGTAGAGATCTCTTCTTGTAATACAGTATACTCTACTTGATACTCTGCCAATTGTCGGAAAACATCATATTTTAAGGCAGTTTTCATAATATTCTCCATTTTCTCTGAGTCCATTTTCGGTACTGAATTTTTCATAAAGTTCATTATGTCTTCAAAATTGTCGCGCTGCATCAATTCATCCTTATGTGTTTCGAGCAACGCCAATGAAACTTTAAATATAACATCGGATGATTCATAAAACATATAATCAAATACACGCGCAACGAAACCGAGTGGAAACTGTGAACTAAACACAGTTAATATCCATGGTGCAGCATATAAAGTTGGTGACACATCATTTTCATTTAACCATTCATATAAATCGGGTAAATAGTCTTTAAGTAATCGTGACAATTGATATAGTTGCAGTTGAAATTGTTTCATGTCTGGAAGATATTTTGTTCGCATCTGTCGTTTAAACATTAAATGTTTTAGAAGACTAAAGGCATCTTCCTCCTCGCACTAAAATTAAATTGCGAATTTCATTAAATTATGAATTGAATAACATTCAATCAATTGTTGATACTAACATGAAGCAATAAAACGGCACATATAAATCCTAAGCCTTGACAATAGCCCAATTCAGGGTCAAGAATTGAGTACGCTTTTAGTAGATTAAACAATGATAATTGACCCAGTCCAAGGGCTTGTTTATAGAAACGGTGATGCGGGAATGTACGACCTAAATCTATGAATATAGCGTGCTGATGTTGAGTTAAACTTTTCAACAATACGTGATATGGAGTATTGAAATTTGGAAACTTTTTATCGTCAATTGGCGCCGTGTTCATTTCATTTTGCGCCGCCACAAATAGCCAGACATCACCACGTTTTATTTTTGGTACACCTTCAAAATAATGTACAATAAATTATTATCCATTACTTGCAAAATTTCTATTAAAATTTACCTGTTTTGATTGAATGCAATACTACTTTCGGATCTCGTTTATTGTTAATTTGAGTTTCATTATCTAAAAATGTTTCCCATCTCTCAACAGCTTGTCTGTCACAAGCTACAATTTCATCGTAATCCAGTTTAATTTTCTTTATTTCATTTTCATTCTGTCGGGCTTGTAAACGAGCATTTTCCTTTTCCATTCGATTCAATAAAATCGTTTGATGAATAGCCGTTTTCCATAATTCAATCAATTCAGTCCTTGTTCTCTTGTGTTGTGGTTTCTTTTTCTCTACAATCAAGTGTTATTAATCATTTGATAGTTAAATATAATGAATGATTTTACTTACGGGACCTCAACGGTGTCAAATATGCTGCATCGTCCATTTCATTCAAATTCTTTGACGGTGTTACAACTCTATGTAACATTGCTTGACGCCAAGATCCTTGAATATCTTGATTTTGTTTGGGACTATTTCCAACTTTGATGAATCTAAAAGTGATAAATAAATTAATACAACTATCTCATTGCGATGGAAAAGCCAATACTAACATATCCATCATTGGAGACTTTAACTGTTCAACAGATACTGACTTATTCGATGGTGGAGTAGAACCAATGGTACATGATCTCGGTCTCATTATTGGTTCCGTATCGTCTGGTAATTCTTTGGGTGATGCATCTTTTTGCTGTGATGTACTACATTCATCTTTGGTACCCTTGCGTTTTAACAAGTGATCAAATGAATTCGTAAGCGAACGTTTCGCCTTCATAAATATTGTACTTCCCCCCAAGTATTGATTCAGAAACTCAGAACGGTTTTCAGCCGTATCATGAACATGTCTTTGTTGTCGTGATTCACAATGGGCACGAAGCAACATCATAAGGAATTGATTTTGTTCACCAATTGTATGGCCTGACATCTCTTCTGCACCAAAGTACTTTTGAATAATTATGGTCTGTTCATCTTCTGGCAATTGTTCAATTCGCTTGAATATCAATTGCTGAGTTTTCTTATCATTCAAACCTTCACAATCGGAACATAAATGGTGATACCAAAGCATAGGGCAATGTTCGCATGAAAACTGTGCTCGATTCTTTTGTTCACTTTTACGTAATTCTGAACAAGTGGCAAAAGCTTGCGATATAGCTGCTACAATATCATCAGCTACCTGTTCTGATTGACATTTAAATACATATCCAATATATCCATCTTGATTTGTTTCCCGACAAATAATCCCAAAATGATCAGCATTTTTATGACCTTGGGCACAGCTGGCTACGTCACGGAAATCTTTATACAGAAGCACCTGTTTTCGATCAGGACTTATCAATCGCATATCAGATTTACCGATTAAAAATACCATTGTACGATTTTGTTCTACTTGGGGAATTGCGCCAATTGATGCTGAACGATCTCTTTGTTTCGGTGTTCTATAAAAACAATCAAATATGTTAACATAATTCAACTTGTTGATGTTAAACATTCAACTACAATCTAACTCTAATTATATCACTACGAACTAGTAAAGTACTAATACAATCATTCAATTGATTAAGGCCCAATTACTTACTGATCAAGAATATGAGCTAACTTTGGTAATTGTGGTAACGAAGCCAACCTCATATTTCTAATAAATTTTTTGTATGTTGAATTTGTTAAATTAAAATATCAGGATTAAGAAGCATTATACAACGCGTTGATGAATTTTATCATAAATTAAATTTTCAAAAATATAATTAAATTATATTAGTATTAAACTTAGGATAAATAGCAATTAATAACGCAACTAAAAAGCAAAACTCACTCTTTTCTATTGGGCAAGCCAGCATGACTTTGACCACGCAAAAGGATTTTAGATCTGGGCGTGTTCTCTTTATTATCTTCAGTGAATTTAGTGCTTAATATTTTTTCCTTAAACTCTTCTGACCTGTCTTCATTATCCGGTTTCGCTAATTCTTCAGACACAGTGTTTCCATCTTCCTTCGTTGGTGTTTTAGTTTCAACAAGTTCAGCATCCTCATCCACCTCATCGATACTATTTTTTCGTGATGTATTTGTCGTATTTTCCTCCGAATCACATTCACTTAAATTGGAAGTCTAAAAATTTAAATTTCATTTTAAATGAGTCAAGGCAATGATAACAATCTGGTTTGATTCAGAAATCAGAATTATTTTATTTAACTTACACTTTGTTCTGCAGCCATGCGAATACGTTTGGCATCATATGCCTTAAATTTTGGGAGCGCATCATCAATAAATGTGTACGGTACTCGTTTATGTGATACACGTATCTTGCCAACATACATCACCTCAAAGAATTGTGAATTATTTGGTGTGATCTCGTTAATCGTTGATATTCCCGATGACATTGAATTACTACATGGTAGATTCATTTTAGCCGCCGAACTATTTAAACCGCTCGTATAACTTTTGGATCCATGAAGTCTACGGTTTGTTGGATTTGAAATCAATGATGGACTACCATCATGTTCAGCGTTTTTAACTGCATGCGATAATTTTAAATTTGTTGCCGGTGTTGAGTGCAAACCATTTGTTGCTAATGTACTGTGCAATGATGTATCACTATTTGAACCACCAGCTGGTATAAATGATTGTGGTATACTGCCAACAGATCCACCAAAACCATGGGTTGGATCACGGATTTGTTGCATCAATTCTGTCATCTATTTAACAGAAGCAAATACAAATATTTCACATATAATTATAATAAATTCAGTATTTGCTTATAAACAAAGTTAGTTAATTTATATATAAATATTGTATTCAAACAAAACAATGTTAATATCCAGTAGTTTACATTCAATTCAGTGTTAGAAAACAATTCAGTTATCAGTTACAATACGAGTAACAAACAGAAAAAGAACATACGACGATAAACATGTGGCTAGTAATTATATAAATGTTGAGGATTTAAAAGTAAAATATGTCAAACATAATTTCAATAATCGCCCCGAAACAAGTATAATATGTTTAATAATAGACAGTCGAAACGGTGATTTAATTATAGCTGAAGAATCTCTGACTATATGAGAGTCCAATACGCAACTAGACTTCATTTTCCTCGTATACAAAGAGAACTGACCGTTTTAGTGATTCAGTTGTGTAATTATACATTTTTATTATTACTATTCCCAAAGCACAATGATCCATCTTCTTAATAAGAACTGAGTTTTTGTCACACAATCATTGTGCCAATTTGACTGCGATTTTTTATTTTCTTCGCGTATCCCATAAAAATTTCATTAGAATAAACATTCATAATTTTCCTATATACAAAAACAAAATAATCAACATGAAATAAATCAAAAACTCTCTTAACCATACAAGAAAATAGTTAATTATAAAATGACACATACACTAAGTGTATAAAAACGTCTTTACCACACAATTGACAAGGAGCACGATATAAACATGCACTTGAATATCTATTAGAATTAATTGAAATAAAAAAAGAAGACTTTATTTAATTGCCACGCGATATTTGAATGATCTCTCGATGATGCCAACAATTTAGATCAAACTCATCATTACGCTTATACCGTTTTATGTTAACTGTTCTATCACAAATTAATTTATTTATTCATGTAATTTTATTACAAATTTATTATCCATTTGTTCTAAAATTCTAATAAAACTTCGCAACAAAAGATCAATGGTTCATTTAATAATTATGAATAATTTATTACAAAATTACAATGTGCAAAAATCCTTAATCAATCAAAAGTTTCTCGTGTCCAAACAACATAATCAAGTAAATTATAATCAAGTGTTAATGGCAATAAGTACTATAATTGAGTCGATTTTTGATGAGAAACTAATTAATTTCCGCATTTACTATGAGATACGTGTAAGTCATTTCTGCTGTTAGTTGTTTCATTATTTTCATGTGTAATAATTCAAGTCGTTAAACATGGGAATATCAATTATTCAGGGTTACCGGTGTTTCAGGGTGATTTGTTTTTATTTTATCATACACCCAAATGCAGGTTTGGTTCCTGTTACTTTAACTATGATTTGTTTAATGGGTTTAATGTAGTTTTAACTATTCAATAATTAAATGATCAATATTTAATGCTACACCGAAATATCGTTATTATATTGTGGTCAATAATATAATAAATTGTTGTCACACTATATGATAGCAAGTCAATGATTTCTATTATAGTTAGCAATAAAAACTATCATGCATTCAATTGATTTGTTGATACGTCTATTAGAAGCTAATTAAAAGCCAACACAAATCATTCGGCACTACTCAATATCTAAGTTGTTTTTTCATTTAACTAAATATCACATACGGTTCGTTTATTCGTTAAAGTGGAGGCATCACTATAAGATGACACCATGATATTGTCTCGGTGGAATGGAATTGTAAACATGTTTTCTCAACTAATTTATAATTTTTACTTCAATAAAGTGTTGTACTTTTTTTTTTTTCAAATTTCTAAATCAAACAATGTGATCGCACTATAACAATCACACTCCGTTGAAAATATCTGGTTTATTTATATATCGTAATTTAACTGCAATTCCTAATCAATTCGTATATTAATCACTCTGTATGGTTTCAACAATCATTTTAAATACGTTGAATGAAATACATATAAACTGAATTTATATGTTTAAGCACCACCGGAAATCTAATAATTTTATAATTGGTGTTTATTTGAAGGATATTAACGACAACCAATAATACCTTGTAGATAACTTGAAAACCTTTTCAAGGTAAATTCATATAGTTAAAAATCTTTTAATTATACACTTAATCACATTCGTGAATTTAATTTATTTATTCACTTGATAATATGTAACTGAACAGTAGAAGAGAAATTCTATAATAAACCTTTTAATGAAAAGAAAAGTCTATTAAAATGAAAAACTTATTTTAAAAAAATTTAGTTTCGTCTTAACGATCGGAACTTTCAATTAAAACTGTGTCGAGAATTGTATCGCTGAATTAGTAACTCGAACTGATCATTAGTAGGCGATCGTGATCGGGTATTACTTTAAACGAGAAATTCTGTTTAATTTAACGTACATACATATTCGTTCGATTGACGAACCTACTGATTTACATTCGAGAGAAATTAAACAAAAGGTAATCGTAATTAATTATTAATTAACACATTTCACCAACACATTATTCACTTATTTATACTTTATGTAAATATGCATATCTTATAAGTAGAGATAACAGTTTGATAAATACCGAATTCATTATAGGCGAAAAAAATTATTTTTAATTCAGTTTCAACTGATCGCAATGAATAAATAAACTGCACTCAATGTTGACGATTGGTTTAATATTATGCATTTTGTCTGTAGCTGAATAATATCCAAAATATTATTGGTATGAATTAAATGCGCAAATTCGTTTGTATGTATGAATACGATACGTCAATAACGGCGATAATAAAAGCGTGTAAATGTTTCATAACATGTAATTATTTGATACTGACCTCATCCATTGAATTTCCCTCATACAAGTGAATATGAAGTAAAGGATCTCGTGGCTCCTTGATCAAGTACACCAAACCATTTGCTTCACCAATAATCTCCATATACGTTTGATCGACTGCATTTGATTGTTTGGTTGTGCCCGATAAAAATCTTGTTCTTGTTTCGTTCCCTCGTTTCTTCGTTATTTTACACATTCCGACAATGTGTTTCACATGATGTGTAAATTGTAATTCGAAATCGGAATTATAAGACTCTACAAGTCCATTCTCGACACCGACAGATAGCTAAAAGTGAACACATTTTAGTTTATTAGTTGCAATTTTTGCAAGATCACAAAACATTCTAAACGTATTATTTACACAAAAAAAATACAACAGTCATTGTGTTTAATCCATGAAACTTAATGACCGAATATAATCGATTATTACTAATAATTTATCTACTATTCCATACAAACAAATATTATATCTTACTCGATTGTAAACATCCCGTGTCCTAATATCTGCAATACACCAGCTTAACATCGCCGCAGAAAACCGTGGATCCACAGAGGCTGATCCCCTCCAATACATAGAAATTAATTTTGTCTTCATGTTTATGCTGTAATGGGTCCCTTAGGAATTCGACAGTGTACTCTGGATAGCCGTTTGTATGATGTCACTCGATGAGGAGTGTTATTAACGGCCGTTTGTAAATGATACGCTTCGTTTACAAATTCTAACGTGTTCGTTTATCGATTGTACTCATTCTTGTATTGTGCCCAATTCCTTCTGAAATAAAATTGAACAAAACTCTGCATTGTTAAGTAATCTAATTTTCAGAACGATGAAATTACCACCTTGTCGAAAAGTCAATTATCTTGATTGATTTTTACATACTTCTCCTTGTCCCATAAAAGTAAAACCAATGCCGACGCTATCCAAACAACATTAACACTTTGGTTTGCGTTTAAAATCTAGGAAGTTACTTCTATTTGTTCACTTTCTTGCACGTAATCGAAATACACTGCATTTTATGTTATTTTTATGCACATAAATATTGATGTCCTATTAATTGATTTCATGTCCTTTTTTATTTAGAGGAATTTAGAGGCGTGCAAAACTTGATAACTCACTATGATATTCTTATTTCGAATTGCTTTACACACTAACTATATATTTGGTTACCGTATTGTACAATTAATATGATAATTTTCATTTAAAAACAATTAAAATAATAAATTAATAATTGAAAAATTGAAAAATGGGTATAAATGGGAATTTTTAATCACTAACTGTATGCAGAATAACTCGTCTTCTGAGAAATATGGGAAGATATAATGCTTTTTATATCTGTGTCAGCATTTTCAGTGATTCTCAACGCAAAGCATGGTTCAAATGCAGAATGGT
>JXOR01000167.1:0-20301 GCA_001014335.1 Coboldia fuscipes
AGACACTGCAGTTTCTTAGCCGCGTTTGAGAAAAAGGTCTTAAGGAGACCTTAAAAACCTTAAAAAGGTCTTAAAAACCAAATATTACATCTTTTTGTAGACGTATTTTTTGATTTGTGTTTGTTTGTTTACTCTTCATAAAATGAAGTTGCATCAAACAAAAACTGTTGCATTTTTATTGTGGAGGATTTTAATTCAAATCACGCACTTACGTCTTTTTTGCATAATTTCTTTTTGCTCTCACTGCCTTGAAAATACTATTTTTTTACACACTGATAAATATAACTTATATCTTTACCGTATGCATCGCACTCAATAAGGTCGGATTTGTTAGTTGCATCCTTTTGTCGGATTACTCTACTGTAGTCCTATTCCAATTTTACTGAAATTATCTATTTTTGAAAAACTTTAAACGCGATTTTGTCTGATGCGACGATATATATATGTATATATATTTATATAATCTCTTTTTAAGATAATATCAATATAACTGAAGAAAGGTAAAAGTTTTTCCACAATCCCATAAATCTAATTAGTGTCCGTGATGTCAAATCAATGAATTTGATTGCTTTAATCGAATGAAAACTCCGTTTATGTACTTTTAAAGTTAAGTTATAATGAAACCATCTGGTTTGACTGCACCAAAAGGAAAAAGTTACAAATTGGCAACCAAATAATATTGAAAAACAATTGAAAAACCATATCTATACTTGTGTAACGAAATTGGTTAATGCATTTCCCTCCTCAGTGTTCTGTATTCAATCAACTATTTAGTAATGTGTATATGTATGACTGGTTTACCTAACCCAATACAAATTAGTATTGCTATCGAAAATAACATGTATATATAACTAAGATAATGTAATTAAAACTGTTGTATGTGAAGAAATTGTATTAAAAATTTTTTTAACGATACTCAATCCATTAAATTAAACACCTGAGAAAATATCTTTCTATATTTTCCATTTGAACAGTTAAATAATAAACGGTTTTATGTGTATATAATTGTATGTGTTATTACTCTCAATTCACTACCTGATTCAATGTATTCGCGGAATATATGGAATCATTTTTTTGGACATCAGTACAGGACTTAACAAACCATGTAAGGCTTGAAAAGACAAAATCGCATATTTTATTTGTTTGATATCAATTGGCAAAACATAAAAAAAAGTTTTACGGTGTGTACTTTAACTCTATCTCTTATGGTATTGATGTCGTTTAAGAGTATAACAGTGTAACGTTATAAATTAAGCCGTCATTATGGTTTTTTATTGGAAAGTTTATTTAAATGCGTTAATATGTTGGAGAAGTATTACATATTTTTGTTTTTGGAAAAATCTCTATTCAATTTGGCTTTTAGTTCACTGATTCATCTTGCATAGGATTCGGTATGTGAAATATAATAAAAAAGTATAATGAAGATGAAAACAAACAATAATATAAGAGTGCAACAGAATAGTATTCACAACGTACATCACGCCATGTTGAAATGTTAGCGAAATTGAAAGATTCCTAAAAGAAATCAAATTTTAAAAAATATCGTAAGTGTAGATATACCGTTTTAAAAATATTTTCTTTGTTTGGAAAGGTGTCATTCCAAACCAAACTAAATTTTGATAGGTGATAAAGAAAGGCTAAATGAACAACATATTAATACATTGGAGACCGGCAGTTTTACACAGAAACTATGCCGTGCCACCACCATCGGCCATTGTTTTCAAATTTAATAGAAAAATAAAACGCTCTAAATAAACATCAATATCAACACACCAAATAAACAAAAATTCACACAATAAACAATGCGAGCAAATCTTGTACATTAATTTTAAACACTTCTCGTACTATTTTTGCTGGAGGGTAGACAAAATTAATGGGTACATTCTACTCCAGATCTAGTATTATCTGAATAAATGTGGTAGCAATTGCATTTTCTATCCGTTTCAAGAGGTGTGCATTCCGAAAATCATGTTCCCCAAAAAAAGATTTTTGGTTGAGTATCCATCAAATTGAAGATGATTGAAAAACTAAAATCAAAATCTTGTCAAAAAATGTATGAAAAAACGATACTTTTTAATTTTAGTTCTTCAATCATATATAACTTCTAATTTTGAAAAGAGATTTTGGATTGAACCAAAAATTTCGGAATACGAGATTGGAACGGACGAGATTGGTGTAGGATCGCAGGGAGTACACTAATCCAATCGAGTATTCTAAACCCATCCAAAAATTCCATTTGGTCCTACACCAAACTTCCACTCTCGTATTCCCAGAACTTCCCTATTATTACCTATTAAAATTCGAGGTGTAATTATTGAAATATCTCAGAAACGGTGGATACTATTATTTTATACTATATATATATACATATAATAACCCTTTATTGAAATTCAGTTGTTTGGATATACATAAAACATTAATTTCCAAAAGTCACAAATAAGGCATTTTTACAATTGGATTTTAAATTTTTTCTCTTTCGGAATTATTTTGACTCAATATTAATATTAAATATCTATGCTCAATGGCCAACTTATTACTACCCACCACCACTTAACTCTAACTTATGCCTAATTAATTTAATTTAACTACTATCATTTTAAATTTTTATATTGTCTTTATAAATTTTATTTGGTTTGAACAAAGAAAATATTTTATTAAAATAATTTAGCTGCAAATGAAATTACACTACACTTCTGATGTTTTTGAAATGTGAATTTTTTTTTGCTGAATTTTTTGGTTTTGCAAACATTTTATTATTTAAACGTGGGGTGATGTACGTTGTGGATGCTATTCTGTTGCACTCTTATATTTATTTCTGGCCAGCAGAGAGTTAAAGTTTTGTAGTCAGTTTTAATTTACACTAATAGTAGGAAACTGAATTTATTTTTATTATGATCTCCATCAACAACGGATGGAAGAACTAATATAGAACTCCAGTCGCTCTCGGAAATATCTATTTAATATAGTAATAAATTTAGCCTTTTTAAACAAACGGGAAAGTCGCAAATTTAATGGTAAATGGTTTTGATTGGTCAATATTTTGTCCTTCAATAAAAATAAAAAACGACAACAATTGGTTGAAGAGGTTTTGACCAACTGTACTGTCATCACTTCAATATTTTATCGGTTTCTTCTTCTTCTTCTACGGGCCGTGAAGGCATAACACTGTGGCTACAAATGGGCCCATTGTACACTCCCGATTAAAGCTAGTCAAGTTCGTCAACTGCCTTCGTGATGAAAGCAATGACCGTATTTTACAGATTTAGTATTTAATATTTATCACCAAAATGGATATTTTAAATTCTTGTTGAATGCAAAATAAATTGCCAAAATGCTTGTTACTAAACGAGTGGTATACTCAAAATAACTGGTGAATTGATTAAACGATTTTCACTAAGATTATTTTTCGATTGCTTTCTTTTACATCTTTAATATAAAATGCATGTAATTTTTTATTTTGATTAGAACAGCTTGATTAGTTTTTTTTTCTCTGAATCACTAAATGATGCACATGAATGAATCTCTTTTCTTTTTGTCTGTTGTCCTCTGTTGCTGTTGCTTTCGTCCATTAATATTGGAATGGTTTTTATAACAAAGACGATTTTAAAATGCTTCTGTTAGCTGATTTTGATTTTGTTATTACGTGTTGTTTCTCTCCATATCCAATTTATGTGAATTAGAAAAATGGCAATCTGTTGCAAAATTCATTCCCTTCATAAAATATCGCAGTTAAAAAATTTTCAATTGGCCATTATAGGAAAACAACCCGTTTATTTTACGTTCACAATCTCAGTGATGGTTTTCGGTCTACATTTTAATTTCTTTTTTAACTGTTTCTTTATCAATGTTTTTAGATATGATGCAATTATTTAAATTGAATGTGATCGCAAAATGATTATATCTTGTTTCGGTGAAATTCAATGGGGTTGTTATCGGATTTCGATTATGAAAAACGATAAATCGTTTATTCAGCAATTAGAATAAATTTTAGAATCATCGTTAGTATCCATCTGAAATAAACTTTAGTTTTTTTCTATTCGATCTACTTGATTTGTAGGCATTATGTTTTATATTACCGCAATTGGAAGGAGTGGAAATCTAAGTAAAAAAGAAAATAGTAATATTGATCGGATCAATCTGGCGTTTAGTTGAGAATTTTTGAATGAAACAAAATTGCCAGATAAGCATTTGAGACATATTAGAAGTGTCACACATATTTGGAAAAACAAGATAGCAAAACTTTATCCTTTGTCATTTTCATGATTCTGTTTTTCCGACCAAGAGTTTTTATTTGGCATTTGAAACGGGAATGCAATATAAATATACATATGTAGAAGTTTGGCCTCCAAAGTTTACCAAATGGAATCTTCAACTTCCAAAACAATTTACTTTTGGCAAAATATTGGGTACCAAATGGAATATTATTTTCCGTCAATATGTAAGTTTTCTATATTCTTTTTATTTTATTTTTTTATTATTTCTCGTATGATTCTGTTAGAAAGATATGATATTAATTTTTCTTTTTGCTTATTATCGTTTTGTTTCTTTATTTTTTTAGGTGTGCATTTCTGCAGGCACCAATTCATCGACAATAAAGTATTTTCCAACCAAAGTGAAAAATAAAAATGTAAGAGTACAACAGAATAGTATCCACAATGTACAATTCGCCTTGTTCAAATTATAAAATGTTTGCAAAACCTAAAAAATTCAACAAAAGATATCAAATTTTGAATAAGCCGTCACTAAATTACAGAGGTGGCCAAAATAAAACCACTCCGAAGGATATTTGTTGCTCTTCCCGAGTTCCATTTTCATGTTTGTGCTATTATATTTTGAAAAATTTTTAATTCTTGCCTACCTGTTTGTTTTGTGTTTTTTAATACTTATTCGACGTAAAAATTTTTGCGGCTCGCGAAAAATTTTACTTGGTTCACTCCTACTATTTGTGGCTCTTTTACAGGCCCAAAGTGATTAATAACTCTGTTATAAATGTGGTCAATGTGTTTATTCGAAAGAAGTTTGTCATTAAGGATGACTCCCAAATATTTAACTTCCTTACAGCACTTGATCGTGGTTCCCTCAACTTGAGGAAGAGAGAATTTGCCCCAAGATCTTCTCTTCTTCTTCTTCTTGTCGTTATTGACGACTTTCGTCCTGTTCTTGCTCAGTTGATCCTGATGTCCAAGCATCACGCCATTATTAAGTATGTTGTCGGTCTTCTCGTAATGTGCCTATTCCATTCTTTTCGTCTTTTCCTTATTATCTTATTTATAGGCTGGATGTTGTCAGATATTTCTCTGATTCTATCATTTGTCAATCTACCTCTCCTTGTTACTTTTTGAATTCGTCTTAGTATTCTCATCTCTGCTGCGTTAATGTGTGAAGATGATGCACTGGTATCTGCATGACATTCTGTTCCATACATAAGAATTGGTCGAATACATGTCTTGTATACTCGTATTTTTGAGCAGATACTAATGTTTTTATTGCAGAATATCAACGAATTTAAAGCTGCTGATGTTTTAAGGGCTGCTTGTGATCTTGATATTGCGTTTTGCAGTATGTTCGTATATGAGCTAATGCTAATGCCCAAATATTTAAACTCCTGCACCTGTTCTATTGGGTTGTTGCTTACCACAACTTGCACCTCAAAATATCTCTGTGGATAACCATAGCCTTAGTCTTTTCGTTAGAGATTTCTAGATTGAATTTCCTTGCTACATATTGTTAATAATGTTTTTTTACCAAGTTGGTATCCTATTGTCATGCTGGTAATTTCATGGATTATTTTATCCATGACCATATTAAATAGATATGGGCTCAATGAGTCTCCTTGTCTAATACCACGGTTCATGTTTATATCAGCTGATGTTTCTATGTTGGTCCGAATTCTTGTCTTCAATTTGGTGTTGACTTCATATATTACTTTAATTAATGAATTGGGTACTCGATTTTCAATTAATATTCCAACTATGTCTTCAATTTTGATGCTGTCGAATGCCTTTTTCATATCTACAAAACATAAATATGCTGGCGTATTAAATTCTATAGCTTTCTCTTTTATTTGGCTTAATATGTATATAGCATTTGTTGTAGACCTGTTTCTTCTAAAGCCGAATTGCTCCTCTCGATTTTCGTAGTATACCCGCAATTTTTCAAGTATTACGCTCGTAAATAATTTAGTTATGCTGTTCATCAGCGTTATTCCTCTATAATTATCTGGTTTGTTTTTATCCCCTTTCTTATGAATGGGTATTAACCAACTATCTCTCCAGGATTGTGGGATATCATTATGTTTTACAATTATATAGAACAAATCGCATAATTCGCCGCATAATTCATTTCCTCCATATTTGATTAGTTCCGCATTTATACCGCATTTAGTCCGATCTGTTGAGGAGAGGTGAGATGCTTCATTTTCCATATGAATCCACAATTAACTTGCACTTCACTCAACCAAGGCACACAAGATCTTCTCTTCACTAAGATCTTCTCTTAGTGAACATTATTAGTTCATTTTATCAAGTAATTCATCCATCATCAGACACTAGAGTAAAGGTGAGAGAACACCACCTGAGGACAATCCTTGATGCAAAGTGTATTTACCTTTGCTTCACTTAAAGAAGAGCAAACTGCTCTGTTGCTTAGCATAGATGTCATCCATTAAATAATGGTTGGGGAATACCATGCTTCGTAGCATTGCGACATATACCTTCATAGGTAACATTATCGAACGCTCCTTCGATATCGATAAATGTACTTAGAGTGAACTCTTTTACTTGCAAACCACCTTCAGTAGTGTATATAATATTATGAAGCGCAGTATCAGTGGACTTGCCTTTCTGATATGCATGATGGTTTGCGTGCATGAGAAAAGTTTTGAGGTAGTTTTCCCTGATTTCAATGTCAATTATTCTTTCCAGACCCTTAAGAAAAAATGACATTAGAATGATGGATCTGAAGATTTTTAGGTTGTCATAGGTACATTTACCCGGTTTGAGTATGAAGATTACCACGAATGACCGCCAGCTTTCTGGAATATATCCGTATGCAATACATACTCTGAAAATATTCCGATGTTGCGGAAGAAATTTATATAACTCATTTTGGATCATAATGGGTCTGATTCTATTAGGTCCGGGAGATTTGTATTTGTCTAAGGAGTGGAAGGATCATCGTATCCTTTCGTCAGTGACAATACTATTAGCTAGGTTCCAATCTTTCTGAGTGGTCTTACCACTAACCCTATGAGAAATAGATTAGTTAACCAAAATTACCTCACAGTTGGTCTAAAGCAGAGTTCCCCAAAGTTTTTTGTGTCATAGACCCCTTGCCATGTTTTTCCGTGTTGGGTAGACCCCCACTTACCTGATATTGAATTTCCTGTAAATTTCTAACTGTAGTGAAGTTTAGTGTTAAAAACTTAAAGTAAAAACAAATTTTTTTTTCGCTGACGTAGACCCCTTGCAGATTGTCATAAACCCCTAGGGGACGATATAAACCACTTTGGGAATCACTGGTCTAAAGCCCAGATTTAAAACCTCCTGATTTGAGACAGTAAGGTATTCAAGAAGTATACAACTTCTTAAATTAATGTCTATCCTGCCCCATCATTGGCGTCACAGCTTGCAATTAACTACAATCTATTAGATTGCGCATAGTTAACAGCGTTACAGAATCCCTGAGTAGGGATTGAAATATTATCGTATGCTGATACGATTAGAGTATCTATCATTTTCGAACCTACGTTGATAGTTAATTTGGCCGCGACGTTATCATCATCACAAAGCTCATTGATTTTAATAAGCGACTTTTAGACCCTAGTTTTGAGATAATCGCGTTTAAAGTTTAAAAACATCGTGTATGTTGATCGAAATTCATGATGTAATACTAATGAGATATCCATATCTTAAGATTGGTGCATCCTAGATAATGTTGGTCAAAGGACCAAATGTAGAGAATAATATTTTATGTAATTTAAGAAAATTTAAAAAAAAAGTCACATTCCATCTGGTCACGAAATCAAAAATTACGGCAGATTATCATGGCTATCTCAGAATGCCTGAGCCAAAAATGGTTCAATATGCATATCTATATATATTATTATTTATTATTTATTAAATATTAACGCAACCCAAAACGCAAATTAAAACCCAAAAAGGAAAAAAAATATAAAAATAAAAATTAAAAAAATCAAAAAAATTAATGTTCAGCCAAAATAATGCAAAAGCCAAAAACTACAAAAGCATAGACCTGTATCTCTCGGCAGATTATAATCAAATGTAATGGAAGCCGAGTTAAGAGCGTGCGAACATCTAGTCAAGGGTGCATTACATCACAAACTATAAGACCATAAAATAGTTCACGCATATATATACAGTTATAAATATGTAGTCTGGTACTTAATAGCTGACCCTCAAAATGTAAGCATCAGTTATATCCGTGCATGTTCTGCAGATATAACCAAGTCGACATCGCTTTGTTCATGGAATTGGTGATGTGTTGATCGAAATTAAGATATGTATCAAAAGTGAAATATTCGGACATTCAAGCTGTTTTAAAGGCTATCCAGTCTACCTAGTCTAAAAGTAGACTGGTTTTTAACAGTATAAACCATCTGAATTAATTTGGAATGTTTACCAAATTTACCAAAGTTAATTCAGATGGTTACCGGGCCATAATGACTTTTTCGGCAATGAAATGGCTGACGAACCATCCCGGCATGGTTTTTATCAAACTTTCATTGCCTCTGAGTCAGTTTTCGGCATTTCGTATTCCCACACGAAACTCAGTACATCTAAGGATAGCTTTATGTGTCATTCAAATTCCTGGACAACCAACTCTGCTTAGAAGCAATTCATATCATGGCTTCCAGATCACAGCCATTCGTAAATTCAAGTATTTTCTTGGTCTTTCGCGGGGTGCTTTGGAAAACCTGGTCGATTTCATGAGTGCTTACCTTAATCTTCAGGCAGTGAAAAATTGTTTTATAAGTTCCAAAAATCGCGAAGTATAGCATCAGTCGAGATGGATGTAAACAGTCAACTGGACAGCCACATACAAAGGATGACAGAGAAGATAATCTCAAAACAGATCATGGAATAGCAATGATCAGACCGAAGGATGCGTAATAGACCACCGACAGAGTGGAGATAGCAGACTATGGAAATCATGTTTCGAAGAAAGCTGACTATATGCGATATGCTAAGGCGATATATTTCAAAAATTAATATTCATTCCTTCTAGAGCCACTCTCAGTTTTTGGTCGAGAGTACCCAAATTTATTAGTCTTATTGTAGTTCAGGTAATCTATTAACTATTTATATTTTGGGTTGATTACAAAATACATCATACAGTGTTATACAAAAAAGTTCTTAAATACATTTAATATGTGAACAACTGGAATTGTTAAAGTAGAAAGAAACTTTTAGCGAAAACATTTATGTTTTATGATAAAAATATTAAAAATCTCAATTTTTCTTTCATATAGTCGCGCGATTTTTGGTGTATGTTATTTCTCATCATTTTTATATCATTTATATATTAAAACCAAATATTAGTTAATCGTTGCAAAAATGAAATAATTTTTGTAGCAACAAAAGATCAGAAAAACTTTATTACTTCCCCTGAGTATAAACACAGTTTGTCACATAAATCCATACGTGAAGTTATAGCAACTATTACAAAACTTTTATACAGTTTTAATCATATTCGAATACCAAATAAAATGAGAATAAGACGTCAAACTTTTTAAAGTGCTACTTTATTTCACGTTGATTTTCTTCTTTTGTTTTAATAATCCATGAAACGGTTTTATTGATTTTTCATAGTCAAAATACCATAAATGGCCAAGAATACCAAAAAGGAGAACTCAATATGTATGAAATGATGAAGAAACGTGATGCTTTCCCCTGGATTTAACAAGGAAAATTAAAAAAATGGTAAACAACAAAAATCCATCTTGTACTCATCCAAAAAATATTTGTTGCAATATATTTCTTTCTTTTTTTAATATTCTTGTCGTCAAAAAAAGAAAAACCGTAGAGGAAAGAATAAGTATTATCAAAATGGTTCTTTTTATAAGACGCGTATAAATATAAGTTGAATATATATAACAAATAATAGAATCACAATAAAGAAAAACCAGAGAATGAAAATTGTGTTAAGTTTTTATAGTAGAAATAATCGACGGTTGGGCATCTGGTCTATTGCAACAGTTGCAGATATCAAAACATACGCTTTCAATAAAATAATTCTTGCGTCTATTGCTTCTATTAAGTGTTCCATGATGGTTTTGCCTGAATTAGAAAAAATATTTCAAGAGATGAGATATTTTTTTCACCTAATAATATGAAACAGTTTCTCCGGTATTTTTCCTTACAATATAAATTTCTCAATCCAAAATGAAAATCAGGTATTTATGTTATTGAAAACGTGCCTATAAAGTATACTTTATGCTTCTAGAGCCTAGGATGATAATACAAAAACAATGCAAATTGTCTCAACAAAACATCTAAAAATTCACATAATAAACAGTTAAATTTGGATTAAAACTTTATAAATGTGATTCAATAACACATACTGCATGATATGATGTTGGTAATTGAAAGTTTTAATTGAAATAATAAATGAAATTATTAAAATAGGTAGTTGTATTTCTAAAGCACAGGCAACAATAAACAACAAAAATGACAAAGATCCGAATTAACTGATCTTTCGCTATAAGGCTAAAAATGATTTTTTTTTAAAGTTTAAGTGCCAAGGTTAGTTCTGCTTTACCTCATTCCGCTAACTTCTTTCTCATCTAAAAAGTGAAGCGCTAACCGAGGTGCTTATGTAATTTTTTAGCACCTAACATAGTAAAATGGGATTAAAAGTACAAGAAAACACAAAACTAGTAACTGTTTTACTAACTTAACTATAATACTAAAAAAATTAACTTTTCTATTCTAATCCGAGATACTTAAAGTGTCATTTTTCGATGTTGGGTGCAAAAAACCTTAGTTCCAATGTCGATATATCTACATGTTTACTAACTTACATATTAAAATAACTCTTTATACGATTCCTAGATACGTTCCACGAAATTTGGCCGCAAAGCGAAATATGGTTGTATTCTAAATTATTTTAACGTTAATCGTTACATTGTAACTACGGTTGTATAAATTGCATATACTTTCATTTATCGTTGATTTTCATTTTATTTACTTTCTAATTAAAATTGATATTGGAAAAAGATCTACTAAACTTCCACACATCAATATATGAGGCAATAATTATAGAATAGGAAAACAACAAAACCAGGTCAAAAACTTTTAATAGCATCTCATCTTCACACAATAGTTTTATTGAAATTGAAAACTAATAACCACTAAATCCATAAAGGTAAAATTCGTGAGAAGCTTCTTATTTCAGATTGAAAACTTTTGACACTGAACGACTGTCGATATCTTAATTTTCCATCACAATTTTCTTTTTATTTTGTTATTTCATTTGTTTAGTCAAACTCATCTTCACATGGTTCACATTTTAGATTTTAAAAAATAAAACATATTTAACTAATCGACAGTTTTCAATTTCTCCGTATTCAATGGAATTACGTTTTTATACATTACTCTGTGAGAGATGTATATTGAATTCGCCCGAAAAATCGATATGTCCCGTGTTCGACGTCTTTGTCTGGTGTCCGCTGATATTCCACTTTACACTGGGGATTTGATTTTGATTTTCCTAACCTTAGGCATATTCAATAATAGTAAAACAAAACAAAAATTATTTGAAATCCCAATGAGAACTTGATATGGTTCATGTTAATGATGTAATTTAGTAAAGCATAAAGAGAAAAACATTAAAAAATAAATGAAATAATAAACATAAAGGTAAAAAAAACTAATTATTTATCCCGATTTCCCATATAAATTGTTTGATGGGTGCTCAAAATGACACCTCTAGGGTTCTATGTAGTTTTAGTATTAAATTTGATTACCCTCGAGTAAAAATTGAGGGTGGTTCTAGAGGGTTGAAAAATTATTTTCAAAATATCTCCGAAACGGTGCATATTATTTTTTTTAAATTTTAATCTGTTGCTTACCAACAGCCTTTTTCACCACCTATCAAAATTTGGTTTGCATTTTCCGGAAAAAGAGCGTAACTGATTTTTTAGTTTTTGCAAAAATTATACAACTTGAACAGGTCGTGATACACATTGTGGATGCTATTCTGTTGCACTCTTTTATTTTTATGGATCTTTCAATTTTGCAAGAATTAAATAATTTCAACATAGCGTGGTGTGTGCTATGGATACTAGTCTGTTACAATATTCTTATTTATTTTTACTAATAGTAATACACTTATATTTTAACTTAGAATGCAATTCCAAATTGTACCGAAATGAAGAAAAGAGAATGAGAGGATTTAACTCTTCAACCGATAAGAAATATTGTAGATAAAATTTCAACTTTTCCTTTCTTGTAATCTGAACATATAACAGAGTTTATTCACAATTGAAGGGGAAAACTTCGGCGTTTTCACACATTTTGAGTGAATGCTTAAATCACGTTCCTTCACTGAATTAACTAACATTCCATACANGGATTTAACTCTTCAACCGATAAGAAATATTGTAGATAAAATTTCAACTTTTCCTTTCTTGTAATCTGAACATATAACAGAGTTTATTCACAATTGAAGGGGAAAACTTCGGCGTTTTCACACATTTTGAGTGAATGCTTAAATCACGTTCCTTCACTGAATTAACTAACATTCCATACAAATACAATAGCAGTGTTCCAAAGTGCGCCAAAGCAGTTGGACAAAGAAATTCAGTGAATTCAATGAACTTGTGAGAACCATTGGGGGGACCAACAAATTTAACTCATATAAGCGGTCTGGCTTTTATTATAGAAAGTTCGTAATTTCATAGATTTGGATTCGGGAATTTGAAAATAGATTCATTTAACCGGGTGATTTCTTTAGAAAATATTTCTTATTAGTGAAATCAGCTGAAATAGTTATACATGAAAATTTTTTTGGTAAAAATTTAAAACGTACTACTATAAAGCGTTTACCAACAGCACCATCCAAACACACACGAAACAAAGCTATTTATTATATAAAGATTCTAACGAGACCGACATTTCATATATTTGGGATTTGAATCCGACGCAGACCGATCCCGTGTTCAATATTTTTTAAATCCAGCAATACACGCGATAAATCTAGCGAGTTCAAATTCCATATATACGACACGCCCACTTCGGTCTATGTGAACTTCTCTCAGTCTCTCGTCTCGCTAGAACCTTTATATAATAAATAGATTTATATCACGAATGTTTGCATGGTTCTGTTGGTAAACGCTTTATAACAGTACGATTTAATATGCGATATGATTGGGATGTTGCAAGTTAGTTCCTGCTGCTACCAAAAATTTCTTCATATATATTTCATTGTTAATTCCAGATATAAAACAAATTTGAAGCTCATATAAGTCGAAGTGTAGCGTGTTAGAATTTTCCCCTTCAATAAAATGTTAACTCATATCTGTCCAAGTGTAGCTTCATTTCGTGGTTTAACTAAACTCGCTAATGCTCGTTGTAGTCAACCTCCCACTCAATGAACCTAGCGCACTTTGCCAGGTATGAGAAATAAACTATTGTTTCAAGTGTCGGTTAGAATGGCACTAACACACATAGAGTACCGTTAGTTCAATAGTAAATTTTCTTTCACTATCAGATGATGATCTTCGAACGAAAAGTGAAATAATATTGTTATTAGATTGGTAAACTATTCGCATATTCAAGAAGATGTATCATCGAAACAAGCATGGCTCAATTTAAAGTCTGCATTTGAAGATTCTGCAACAGGCAGAAGAGTGGATACATTGCAGAGATTAGTAACTTTAAGATTGAGTGAATGTTCATCAATGGAAGATTACGTGAGTAAAATGCAGCACTACTGGATGAAAGTGAAAAGTGTTGGATTTGAAAGTGAATTCGAAATTGTCGGTTCATTGATGCTTGGTGGTCTTACATCAGTCTATAGACCGTTAATTATGTATGGGTATGGAGAATTCAGGAAAAACATTAACCGCAGACTACGTGAAAACTACTTTGCTTCTAGATGTACCTTTTGAGGACAGAAAAGGAAACGGAAGTACATCAGCATTGTATAGTAAATCTAAATTTTCGAAGCAATCAAAATCAACTCAGAAGTTTAAATCCAAAGTCAAATGCTATGGATGTGGAGCAACTGGCCATATAAAACGAAATTGTCCAAAAAGCAAGGTGACCAGAAAGACGGTGTGACTCTTCTGATTTCATTAATTGTTATATGTACTAATGATGATTGGTACATTGATAGTGGTGCGTCGGCATACATGACAATTAATACAAATTTATTTATCAATGGAAAAACAATAGAAGGTAAAAAGATTCAAATTGTTGATAACAACTATATGCAAGTGATATTTGAAAGTCAAGTTCAATTGAAGTTTTCAACTGTAATTGTTGGTACATTGGATAGTGTTCAGTGTGTATTGAAATTGTGTGGAAATTTAATTTCTGTGAAACAATTAACAGTTAATAAATACAAGGTGATATTTAAAGACAATAAGTGTTATATCAATGGTGAATCCGGGTTATTAATATCAACGGCTACCTTATATGACGGATTGTATAAATAGGATATTCACAAAGAAAAATTATTTATTAGTGACAATTAATTATTAATTGAACAGAACAATTGTAAAAATTAAGTTGCATTATTAAGGAAAGAATTGTGGCACCGTAGATTGGGACATTTGGGATTCAATAAATCGAATGAGATGATAAGTGCATGTGATGATATACACGTACAAGGGAAACAGAAAGGAGATTCTTCTTCTTCTTCGTCATTTTAAAGGACTTTCGTCCTGTTCATTGCTCCGCTGAGCTGGATGTCCAGGCTTCCATCCATCTATTCGGTGGACGGCATATTGGTCTCCTACCGCCGAGTGGTTTGTTGTCCCTTACTAATTTAGTAATGTCTGATGATGTTCTTCTGTTAATATGTTTATTCCACTCTCTTCTACGCGTCCTTATTATTTTAACAATCGGCCGAATGTCATCACTTCTCTGTCTTATTGTTTCATTTTCTTATTTTGCTGTTGTTTTTGACATCGATTTGCTCGTGTCATGGTAACATTCTGAACCATACATCAATACTGGTCTGAAAGAAAATTCATTGAAAGAAATTGGTAAGCGTGCAGATGAACCATTAAAATTAATATATTCTGATATTTGTGGTCCAATCAGTGGTAATTTATATTACATTGATGATTTTTCGCGTATGGTATTTATATATTTTCTAACAAGAAAATCAGAGGCATTATCGAAGTTTATAGAATTTAAAAACTTAGTGGAAAATCAGTGTAATAGAAGAATTAAAGTTATTCGCAACCGTTTTGAAGAAGGCTGGAATATAGCATCATAAGACAGCACCAGCAGAATGGTATTGCAGAAATATATAACAGAACGATTGTTGATTGCTAATTGCTAATTGATGCATGTTTGGAAAAATCATTTTGGGCGGAAGCGGTTTAGGCAGAAATGAATGTCATCAATGTTACTCCATGTAAAGGAAGTGAAAAGAAATCTCCGTTAGAAATTGGGACAGGAAAGAAACCATCATTAGGTATGTTGCATGTCTTTGGTTGTGATGCATGGGTGCATGTACCTCGAGAGAAGAGATCTAAATTGGATGCTAAATCAAGATTATGTGTATAGTTATCTTGGGAGTTGCAGAGTTGAAAAAGCATACAGATTATTTGATACAAATATCAAGAAGATCATCATTAGTCATGATGTGGTATTTATTGAGGAACGAAAATCAACAAAATCAATGGAATTAAGAAATGATAGTAAATATCATACAGTAATCATAATGGATGAAGATGCTGAAATGGTCAAAGATAAATCTCCGAATTCATCGATTGAAAGCGATGAAACAGTTGTTGAACCTGAGATAAGGACAATTGAGAATGATGAAAATCATCATGTGAATGCGATTGTGGATGTGATAAAGACAGTTGAAACTTTTGAAACACAATCGGATATCTCGGATACATTTTTTGATGGATGATCAGAAGAAAGTCAAGAGATGAGCACCGAAGATGATTGGACACCACGGAAATCATCAAGAATAGCCCACAAAGTCATGTCTATCCAGAATGAATTGGATGATCCTAAGACATTGAACGGCACATGGGAATTAGTTAATCTACCCAATGGAAGGAAAGCTGTTGACTGTAAATGGGTGTTCCGTATAAAGAACATTAACGATGGGACTAGGTTGTATAAAGCTCGTTTGGTAGCTCGAGGATTTACCCAACAAAGTGGGATCGGCTACAATGAAACATATGCACCGGTAGTCAAATAAGCATCGTCGAGAATACTAATGGCAGTTGCAGTCAAATATGATTTGGAGATACGGCAGTTAGAAATTGTAACTGGTGACTTGAAATAGGAAATATATATGCTTCAACCGGAAGGTTTCTCAGATGGTTCCAGCAAAGTGTGTAAATTTTTTACAGAAATCATTGAATGGGCTGAAGCAGGCAAGTCGTTCATGGAATGAGAAACTTAATAACGTATTACTGAAAACTGGATTAATGTGTTGTGAAGCAGATCGATATGTCTATCATATCATATGTATCATATTGAAAATCCTGATATTAACAGTTTAAGTCGATGATATACTTCAAATGATGATTCAGGTAAAGATGAAATTATTAAATTATTAATAAATAATTTTGAGGTCAATTTTGAGGTATACTTGGGATGCGTGAGCTACGAGATAAGGAAAGAGGTACAATTAGTTTGGATCAACAGTCTTATGAAGCAAAGGTATTTAAAAGATTCAACTTGGATGAAGATATCCCTGTATCTACACCTTTAGATCCAAGCGATTTAAGCGAGACGAATATCATCTTCATGGATACTGTGACGCTGATTGGGGCAGTGAACTGAATGGAAATAAGTCAACATCAGGATGTGTATTTTTAATGAATCATTGTGCAGTATGTTGGGCTTCACAAACACAACGTACATTGTTTCACAGAAATTAAACTTGGCCATATCCACAGCAGAAGCGCAATTGGCTTCAATAATAACGGCTATCCAAGAGAATGTTTGGATTCAGAACTTCTTCTCGAATATGGCACTTCATTTATGACAAAATTGTGTGTTATATTGTGAGCGCTATTCAAATTGCAGAAAAAGGAACTACAAAAAGGACCAAACATATCCAAATTAAAAATAGTTTCGTGAGAAAAAATCTAGATAGTGGGAATGTTGTTATCGACTATGTATCGTCTAATGAAATGATAGTTGACATATTGACAAAGTCAGTACCAAATGTGAAACATACAAAGTTTTTGTTTTCAATGTGAATTAGATGATTTTTGATATCTTAATTTTTTGATGGAATATAAAATTGTTAATTACTTGGTACAATTAAATTCAGGGAGAATGTTAAGATATCAGATATAATGATTATAATAGTATATTGATTAATGAATTGAATTGTATTTGAATAGGTATAGAATCGTACGATTTAATTGTTGAATATTATCGTACGATATTTCTAATCAATTGTTTCCATTAGATATAAATTGGGGTTCATTCTGGGAATAAAGTAGTCTTCTATCATTGTTACCTTAGTACAACCGTTATTTTTCTATTTTAACAATTTGTGGATGTTTTTATTCAGATACAATTTATTTTAATGTATTAAATAATAAAATAAAACAATTTATCCCTTAAACAAACTCCGCCATGGACGGTCCCAAACACGGCTGAGAAAGGAGGAGGGAAAGTGATATTTGTGGGTTGGGAAAGTGATAGTTACGGGTAGGTGCTGAACGTTTGGCTGATAGTCCGTAAGGATGCCCAGTAGACCAGTGATGCAACTTTTGTGCTCAACAGGTGCTCTTCAATTCCTCTATAGGTCGGAAAATATCGAGAAAATTGAATGCGCTAGTCTTCCTAGTTAGCAAAAGAGTGCTAACTAGGTCAAGTCAGGTGAGAACCAACACGGCTGCATTAAACACAGAGGAAACAAAACACGCTATAGAGACTCAGTGAAACTCGTTCTGAAAAGTAGAGTAAGTCCTGGTAACAGGATGGCTAGCGTGGAAGACGCATGGAGACGCGTCACGGATAGTGTTATTCGTTCTGCTGACTCCATCTTAGGCAGCAGTCGTGCGAATCTTAACGACTGGTTTGATGAAGAATGTAAACTAGCCACTAAACGAAAGAATGCTGCATACCGAGTAAAGCAACAATCAACTATAACGCGGATGCGCGAATAGGAATATAAAGAGTTTAGAAGAACAGAAAAAAAGTTCACAGAAGAAAGAAAGCGGCCTGGGAGAAAAATTTCATCTGTGAACTAGAACAATACAGAGAGCAAGGACCGCACAAGGCGCGGAAGCCCATGATACAGCCATCAAAAAGCTGAAAAACTGAGTTAATTAAACAAGGAGAGCCGGAATTTCATATAGCAATTCATGATATTATAGAGCAGGTATGGAATGATGAAGTGATGCCAGATGATTGGACCAAAGGCATACTCTCTCCTACACTTAAGAAAGGAGACATCAACTACGAATATGAGGCCCAGCAACATCAAGGACAAGGATAGGTTTGAAGGATACGAATCTGACGTGATATCAGCCTTCACTTACCTTGGGTCGATCGTAGCACCAGATAATAATATGGATTTGGAAATACGTGCTCGGTTGCTTAACGCCAACAGAGCGTACTTTAGTCTGGATACATTCTTCAAATCGCGAAATCTCACCAGAAATTCCAAGCTGTTGCTATACAAGACGATGGTCGTACCAGTATTCACATACGCCTCCGAGACTTGGGTTCTCAGTGCCAAACACTGCAGTCTCTTAGCCGCGTTTGAGAGAAATGTCTTATGGAGAATTGTAATTATCAAGAATTGTACCAAATCTACAATGATATTGATGTGGTGGCTCGTATCCGTATCAGTAGGCTCCGATGGGCAGGACATTTAGTACGAGCTGCTGAAGAGGATCCTGCCCGGAAAATCCGCTATGGCAGGAATTATAGCTCAAGAAGACAAGGTAGACCCACCTTCCGCAGGACAGATGGCGTAGACTAGGACGCCAGAAGAATAGGGATAAACGATTGGACTGTTGCGACGCGGGACAGAGATATTAAGGAAAGATTAAGGATGGCTCTAGAAGGGTTGAAAATTTTAATTTTCGAAATATCTCCGAATCGGTGCCTACAATTTTTTTTTAAATTTTAATATTTTGTTTACTCAGCCCTTCTTTACCACCTATCAAAATTTGGTTTGGTTTGATACACTGGAAGAGTGTCAATATTTACTGGGCGTGATGTACGTTGTGAATATTATTCTGTTGCGCTCTTATGTTTTCTTTTTAAAGTTGAATTTTATGGAAATGATCTAATATTGATAGAATGCATACGACGAAGGGTCCCAAAGTGAACTTAAATTGTTTCGAAATTTTCTAAATTCTTTTTTAAAACAAATAAAGTAATTATTAGAGATTTCATATATTAGGTTGGCAACTAAGTTTTGTGGTTTTTTTACTCGAATTTTAAAGTTTTGTAAATTTTTCCTCTTTTAATTCCCATGGATTATATATTGTCCGCCACTTTCAACAACTCTCTGCCAACGATCCACAAGTTTCAATTATGCCCGATTTGTAAAACATCCTGTCCTTTGAGGCAAGAAAGTTGGACACTGCTATTTTGACATCATGGGCATTATTGAATTTATTGCCATCAAGAAAATTTTACCTGGTCCTTAAAGCCGTATGTGGTCTAGCATTGTCATGGTGGAAGACAGCACCTTTCCGATTATACAGTGCTGGTCGGAGCTCCTGAAATTTAGTGTTAAGGCGGGTTAGTTGCTCACAATAGACGTCAGCTGTGATAGTTTGACCCGATTCCAACAACTCCCAATGGTGAGGACCTTGACAATCCCACCAAATACACAACTTTAGTTTTTTTTTGTGTAAATCTGGCGTCACAAGGGAAGGAGCACGTTCTCCACTTTTTCGCACCACATTATTGTATAAGATCCACTTTTCATCCCCTGTTACCATACGATGCAAAAAAGGTTCATATCGGTTGCGAGCGAGCAAGGAAGATGACACCGAAACTCTGTCAGCAAGATTTTTNTTTAGTTTTTTTTTGTGTAAATCTGGCGTCACAAGGGAAGGAGCACGTTCTCCACTTTTTCGCACCACATTATTGTATAAGATCC
>JXOR01001242.1:443-65234 GCA_001014335.1 Coboldia fuscipes
ATTGAGAACAAATAAGAGGTAAAGGCATATAGCAACTCGAATTAATATATTGCCTTTTTCTATCATTTTCTATCATTGTGATTTTTTAATTTACCGGGTAAATCAGAATCAATTTTTATCTTGATTCCACAGAAGAATCGAAGAGTTCTTCCCAGTTAGTTCTGAACATTTTAAATGTACATCTTACTTTCAACTCGTTCGTCGAACATTTAAAATTCATGTTCTTAGAACATATTCATATTGATGTATCGAATAAAATTATGCCATTCTTAAAGCAAATCCTGTTAAAGGTTTTCTAACATGAATCATGAAATTTATATCCAGCTACATCCGATCCACTTCCAGTCCCAATTAGATTCTGAAGCAGTAGAAGGTACTGTTTGGTAATGAACTATTCGTTATTGTCAATATTGATTCAGAACTAAGTTCCTTTTGAGAAATGAGACAAATAGTTCATTGAACTTAACGTATTCGTGAAGAGTGAAGTGCGACTTTTTTGGACAAGGTAAATTTGAGTGAAATTACTTATTTCATCAAATTCAGTGCCTACATCGACATAACAAATAGACTAATTGAATTGAATAAGTGGAACTGAAAACGAGTTAATAACTTTTAATTGCTAATTGTTAGCTAAAGTGTGTAATTAAATTAATCCTAATACTGGACGGCAACAAATAAGTCGGAATTGAATGATGAAGTCGGAATTCGGTGCCAGAATTTATTTTTATTCAGTTTATTAGAAGAGTCAGTATTTTTGTCTTATTTTCTCAATTTTGTTCAATTAATTAAATTAATTCCTTGTCATTTAATAAATATTAGATTTCATGAAGACGAAGAAGTCAAGTATTAGTACAAGGTCCAAAAGTTGTGGAATCGAGCCGAGTGAAATTTTAAAAATCGAGCCCATATGCAAGGACGCATTCAACTCGCTGCCATTCATGCATCTCATAAGGGTGTACAAACCAAGCTGATTGAATCAACTGTGACCTTTCGCAAATATATTCTGATTTAATCTATCAGAATCCTCACTATTTATTTACATCGTTCATTTCGGACAAAATTGTCATACGTTTTTGAATTTGCATGGAATTTTGTCATCCGTTTCACGCTACATAATGTTGTTTTGAAGAGAATGTCCGCTGATTTCCTTCCTACCCTGTTTAAATTAATTCGGTTTTTTAATTCGGCCAAATTAATTTGGTTTGCTTACTATGGCCGTCTTCAAAAAATTGAACCTGACCATAAATCGTCTTCGATAATTGGAACCAGCAAATGGTCTACACCATAACCGTCTTCGATAATTGTGGTTTAATTTACCCCGGTGTTCACCGGTAGCCAATTTTAAGCACCAAGATTGACATTGAATTATTTGATTGAAGTGTCGATTGCCTTGTAGTTAAAATCGTTGTTTACGATAGAAAGGAAATCAGCTGTTTTCTTCAGTGGACATACCTGGTATATTTGTATCATGCCGTATGGACGTATGCTGTTGTGAAAAATCGTCTGAAGAGAGTCTTTTTTACATATGGACCATGGTATTTTGTTAAAAGTATATTATTATTTTCTTTTATTTCCATTATATTATCTAATGTATCATATACACATTATAAACATGTTTTATTGTAATAAACATACGCGATACGATGCTTGTTAATATCGAATAATTTTTATCACAGTTCTACGATTATTTTATTCTCAATTTCAGTTGCCGATAGAGTGTTGTATCAGCTTCAAGACTTGCTTTTATTCAGCTGAAAACTTTATTCAATTCTTTATTATTTAATTTTTTAGTTAATATTAATTTTCGTCGATATTTTTTGAAATTTATTGATTTATTAATAATTATGTGAAGTTATTTGGTGGCCACATAACACATAAACGACGCGTAATTTCCATCAAATAAAGTGTTACGTACCCACATTTTTAAGATGGGTTACATCTTACGACAATTGTGAGGAAATAAAACAATTTGTTGATGTTTTAGAGAATCAGTGTGCCGAATCAAATAGCAATAAAAGTGTTGTAGATTGAAGACGTAAATTGATTCCGAGTGAAGATTACCATGAAGTGTTGTATGTGAGTTCTGTTCATGGTGCATTAAGTAAAACTCATTGCATAACATTAAAATCATTGGTGAATCGGATATTATTTGGTGAAGAGTAGTTTCATTAAAGGTGGGTTCAAGAAAGAGTCATCTAATGGCTGATAATACTGATTGGAAATCGCGTCTTGGAATACCTATTATGTATAATTCTGATGAAGAAGAGGAACGGTAAGTTATACTTTATATGTGTATGCAAGATGAACTTATTATTTTTTTATTGTAACTTTAAATTGGCTTGGCCGAAATTAAACGATTTCTTATCTAACAGCAAGAAATAAAAAAAAATTACATTTAACTATTTAGACATTGTAAAATATTCATACTTTTTACGAATTATTCGAATGAAAAAATATTTCGATTTTCGTCCAATGGCTTCTAATTAATTGTTGAATAGAAATTGTTTGTTGGAACTTCGTAATTAAACAAATAAACAAACAAACATTTTTGTCTCTTCACATTTAATTAGTACGGTGATGAAAAGTATTTCCATCTCGACCATAAGGTGTTGTAGACAAATCAAGACAGAAGTCTTAAATACCTTATGTTGTATTGGATTGTTTCAATATTTTTCTGCAAATTAGAACTGAGTGAATTTGCATCAAAACAAGATCATTTGAATGAAAATCGGTGAAAAAGACCGGATTTACGTTTAAAATGTATAAAAACGAATGCCCTTGGCCGTAACCATGACGTCGCATAACTGGCTAACAAATCATCTGGAATACCAGAATGACAAGAATTTTAACTGTTTTATATAGCTTAACATCAAGTTATTAGATCTAGTAAATTATAAGTACATATTTAAATGGCCGTAGTTATAATGCACATATAGTTAGTATAAAAACATTTAGAGTTTTCCCGTTGTAGTAGCTGTCGCTTAAAAGCTTTTTATATATGTATTTTATTCAATAATTTTTTTTTCTTTCTTCTTCTGTATTAAATCAACAGGTTGATTGAATTTTAAATCTACGGTTTATTGCTGTGTATAATAAAGAATAAAAATTATTGAGAAAAATTAAGAGTAAAATTATATCAACAACGTGAATGAACGAATTTAAAAAGTGTCTTGAGTGATATTTTGCTAACGGGGCTCATTATACATTATGATTCATAATTCATATTATCAAAAAACATAAAATTTTATCGCATATAAATAGAATTCTAATGATCAGTTGCCCGGTACAAGTGAGTTTAAATTTCATATTTAATTGTGATTCAATTATAGAATACCTTCCGTTAATTTTCACATAACAAATATTAGTAGTCATGGGATGTTAAAAATATAAATTACTGCTAAACCACTAAAAACTGAAATTATATTCATTTTATCTCGAATGTGTGTTTAAACGTATGAATTTATTTTTCTATTTCTATTGTTTATTTTCATTATCTTAACTGCACGCCAAACCTAACTATGTACTTATATCATAGTTTAAATGAAATTCCTCATACCGAGTATCAGATATTGGGGTTTTTTATTATCTTATCTTGTGAAATGATTCATTTGATTGTATTTATTAATGAGAAGTAGTCTAAATTATAGACATTATTTTTTTTATATATTTTCCGTTTGCTTAATATGTAATCAATGCACATGGAACATTCAACATAGCGCCTTCACTAGTAAATTTATTCAATATGTAATTGTAATTTAATGAATTGATTAAAAAGTGGATGTCATTAGTTACCTGTTTATTATAAAGAAATGAATATTGCTGATTAATAAAATCACCGGCAAAATAACATTGAAATAAAAAAAATCAGATGGAAGTTGACACAATTTGTTTATGCATAGATTTGAAACCACCATGTTATAAACAAAACCAAAAATAATAATTTTCCTTATGATTATGTGTCTGTTTATGTATTTATTTTAGCTATTTAAAGTATGCAAATTGATAACTAAAAATGTATTGAATTACAGCAAATGAAAAAACATATGTACATTAACAATTACACTTTCAAATGCAATGTTTTTTTTATTGTACCACAATAATTATATTTTAGTCAATTGTATGTTATACAATAATAAAACAAATGTAATTCAATCAAAGTACTACCATACAATGATATCCATGTTGTAGTTTGATAAAATAACAATTGAAATGGTGTTTATGTAACGGATTAATTATTAACATAATATCAATATATGTCAACAATACTAAATAACATTAATTCTATTTGTTCAATTGATTTTAAATAAAATCGAAGGAATTAAATACCAGTTCCATATTAATGTGACATGTAATTGTTTTGTAACTGAATTACTCCAAATGTTATATATAGAAAACCAGAATATTATTTTATTGTTTTTTTTTGTAACGGTTTACAGTAGTCTAACATAGTAAATGAGTAGATATTATTATAATAGTTCACCTGACGCTTTAATAAGCACTTAATCGATATAAATATTCTATCTTTATTTACTTGCTAAATGAACGAAATATAGTAAATATACCATCATAATATTACCAACAATTTAATGACAACTGTATACAATTGTGTTTTATTATATTCTATTTTTTTTTTATTTTTATGTGGATCAAATTTTAGTTGAAATTTATCTTCCATTCATATTAGATGTGTTATAAACGTATTTCAAATTGGATATTTAATATCAATGAGAGTTAGAGTCCATCGAAACCACGTTTTTTTGTTTTGTTATATTGTTTTTATTGGGATGATTCAATGAAAAGAGTGTTATTATGATAATATAATTGTTGTGCTACATGTGCCATTGATGTTTATTGAATTGAAGGTTCATTATCTGTAAAAAATACAAAAAATGCCGAAAAATCGTTACAGAGTTCAGTTCCGTAATAAAAGGGATATCGGACCAAAAACTGTATCATTTGATGTTGACGATCGTGAAACAATGTATTTTGGAGAACAATCGGCAGAAGATGTATTATCCCAATTTGATGAACTAGGTACTACGCCCCCAAGAACACGAATGAAAATAAAAAATCGTGATTGGGATAGAAAATCAAAGTGGTGAGTTAAATTTTTATTATTAATTTTATTTGTCATAATTTTAATTACACGTATTTTACTATTTTTTTTATATAAATTGAATGATGAAAATTTCTGAATGGTATTTTTCACAGCAATGAAAGCCCAAGAGCAAAACAGAATAGCCGACTATCTCGGTCACGGGCAAATCGACGTAATACCATGGATTGTGCAGTACTTAACGATATGTTTATTGAAGATGATATCAAACGAACAGATAAGCGATCACTTCATTTATTCAGAGAGTCTGAAAGGGAGTTGAAACGGTCGTCAACACTCATGACGGTTGGAGCACCACCCCCAACAGGACCACGTAACAGATTAGTGTCACAAGGTTCTGGATCAATACAAGATGAAAAATGTGAAAGTATGCCGGCCGGTTTAACTAGACGTATAAAATTAGCGGATCACTTGCATCAGACCTCTACAATTGTATGTGTTATTAATGATTCATAGTTAATTAATGATTGTTGTAACAAAACTAAATTAAATAATTATAGGTGGAATCAGCTAGTCGATATATGAGTGTATCATGTCGTCCAATTGGATGCCGATCATCTGCACCACCATCTGCATTTGTTGATGTCAACAATCAAAAAGAAAAGGTGGTGAAAGACAATAATTTGAAAAGGCGACAAGAGTTTTATGAAGTATTTAGTAATATGATTAAATTAGGCAGCTCAGATAAACAAGAACAAAAAGACCAAAAGGTAACATATGATGTGATTATATTATATGAATCTAATAATAATTTAAATGTTAATACAATTTTTTGCAATTTATTTTAATTTTAGATTTCCCAAGAAGATCAAAAGTTTCAAACAGAAGTGAATGATTTAATTTGGCTGGAATTACAGGCTTGGCATGCCGACAGATCATTGCAACAACAAGATAACTATTTGTGTACAGCTCGACAAGATATACCTCACCTGTTGAACGAAATTCTCAGTTATCAGTAGGATTTACCATCAATTATGTTTATAAATTGATAACAACATGATTTGATATGGATAATTTTTTGAATATTTTAGTTTTTTGCGACGTCCAAGAGCTGGTGAAAATAGTATAAAAATTGCATCAGATAAAGATAAAGGATATGGTGTTAATAATAAAAATTCACTGACAGCGGGTATTACTATCACATGTTGTTCCGGGTGTTTGAGTATTCATTGCCGTGAATGTAATGAACAACAAACGTTTGCGTTAAAAGAAATCGAGAGTTTATTGACACGATTAGAGGCAGCCGAGGCATTATATCCGTCAAGTCAATCAATGGGTTCACATTATCCAATTTATCAATCTGCTGAGTTTGTGGGAATTGTAAAAACAATGTGTTTGTGGTATAATATGACAAAACACCATAGATTAAAATTGGCAATTCTAGGGAAACATTTAGCCAGGTTTGTAATGATTGTATAACATTGACACCTTGAGAAATGCACTTTATAATGTTGAATAATGATTTTAGATTGGAAGGCAAAAAAGTGAAAAATTGGCCAACACCAAATAATCCTAATCAGTCGACGGAAAGCTCATCGTCATCAGTTGTTGATAATGAAGATTCAGGACTTGATACAGCTGAATCATCAAAGAACCAAAAGTCATCAAAAGTGCGTTTCGATTTGGAAGTGGTTGGTGAAATGTCTGATAGTCCCGGGGAAAGTGTATGCAGTGAAGAGTATGCAAATTAAATATAAAATGAATTAACATTATTTGCATCATTTTGTTGTTTTTATTTTTAGATCACCAACGAATTTGGATCAAAATGATTGTAAAGAATATGAGTTTTTATTGGACAAACCTAGCTGGCGTAATATTGACCCGTTGACAACTACCGAACAACTCTGTGCCGAGAGTGCCAATAAGTTTTATCGAAAATATATAGAGACAGTTTTGAAATCAAAAGGTTTGGGACAATCTTTATCATTTTTACACCGTTTACACAATGTTGTGTTGCGTAAAGCTCAAGTGACTCTTGAAAAAGAGTGTTTAGAGGAATATGATTGTGATTTGGAAGCTTTAGATGATGGTGTGCCTGATATCGAACCACCACTAGACAACGAACAGGAAGAAGAGCTGCGCAGGTAAACTGTGTTGAATTTGTAAAATATCATTAACATTCCTTGAATTTTATAATTAAATTGTTATAGATATGGTGTGTGGAGCAAAGAATTCAAAACGCTAAATCTCCCGTCATATGTACCATCATTTCTATTCCTTTCTGTGATACCGTTACAAGTGATACATGAATTTCTACGAATGAGACTAGAGGCTAAGCCAATAAGTCCAAATCCATTAAGTCTGGAACAGGTAATAAGTTCAACGTAAAATTAAATAATAATAATTTCTTCTAATGTTATTCTGATTTTTTTTATTCTCAGTTAATGAAAGAATTGAGAGAGGGACTGATTTTAGCTATGATTCATCGAGAACGATTTAATAAGCATGTTCACACAGCTCTTGCGGAATATGATAATGAATTGGAGAAATATTTGGGTTTACTTGATGTGTTCGACAAGACTGTAAAAGATGTTTTCCAAGTAAGAGAATTAAATTATTTTAAAGATCATCAAATTAATTTATTATATCTTGTAGTTGTACCTAGATTATGTAGAATTATGGATAATTGAATCAGCGCCGGATGGCCAAAGAAAAACAGCGCTTGAAAAAGAATGGATGTTTATTAAATTAATTTGTCCGATGATATCCGGCCAACATGTGGTAGCTGCCGAAAAATTTTGTTTAATTATTGGAAAATTATTGCAAAAAGTTGTATTGCGAATGGTACAGAAATCTCGTGATTTAGATAAGAAAATATCGGAGACTTCAGTTAGTTTAGACGAAAAGAAACGACAAATATTTGAAATTTGTCGTGCAATTCAGGGAATGTTTACAACAGAAAGGGAATCAGCTTTAAAACTATTGAACTTTTTAAAAACTCTGTTTCCTGATATTGAAAGTGTTGATTTCCATCGTGATCATTTTGATTTGGACGGTAATGACAAGATTGTCACATGTCCAATAGTTAAGGATACTATGAAACGACTACAAAGAGAAATAATAACTGTAGTGGATCGATTGACATTGATTCTAAGTCAAGTAGAAGAACGATGTGCAAATAAACAGATTCAAGATTTGGATGAGTTAGATCGATTAGCAATTCTAACCAGAGCACGAGAGATATTACACCAAGGATACAAGTTCAGTTTCGACTATCAACGTGAAGTGTTACGACTATTTGAATTAAAGATAACAAACTATCGGGATAATGAAAGCAGTGCGAGACTATCTTCAATGATTATTCACTTTGCTCACATGTGGATGAATTTTGTAATGGAGAGATGTGAACGAGGTAGAGGTGTTCGCCCACGATGGGCTGCCTATGGTTTAGATTTCCTAATGTTGGCCTGTGATCCCCAAAATACAAAACATATGCCAGAGAACGCTTTTGAAGACCTAACTCGAAAAATGGATGCTTGCATATCTCACGTAATTGGGATTATTCCAGAAACAGAAAAGGTGCGTCGACGTGCGTCACCACGTACACGTAAATCTTCCCCGGGTGCTAAAATTCGTGGACAACTCTCACCGAATATGCTGAAAAATGTTGGTCAAAAGTCTTATTTTCAACAGACAAGTTTACTGGAACCATCTGTCGGACTATCTCCAGCAAGTACACCGACACCAAATGATGTGCTACAGAAACAAACCTCATGCGACCAAGCTGATAATGGTGTTACGATAAAAGTTCCTATCTTAACGAAATTTCAAACACCAATTTTACGTCAAGTACGAGTGCGGGACGCTGTGAATCATCTTGATATGGAGCTGGACAAAAAATTGCAGGAAATGAAATTGATAGGGCAAGTAAAAGTTCTTAATTTTAATGATAAAGTTCACCTGCATTCAAGGAATGTGAATTTCCAATGGCATCGAGGCATCAAGGTAACAGTTTTTTTTGGTTCAAATTTAATTTTTATAACTATATTAATTATATCGTTAATGATTGTAGATTGGCCAAGGTAGATTTGGAAAAGTTTACACGGCTGTCAATAATTCTACCGGTGAACTAATGGCTATGAAAGAAATTCAAATACAACCCGGTGAAACGAAAGGTATTAAAAAGGTGGCTGAAGAGTTAAAAATTCTCGAAGGAATATCACATAAATTTTTAGTTAAATATTATGGTATTGAGATACATCGTGAAGAATTGTTAATATTTATGGAGTTGTGTGCCGAGGGTACTCTCGAGAGTTTAGTTGAGGTTAACAGTGGATTGCATGAGGCGTCAACCAGGCGATATACAGCACAGTTATTATCAGCAGTTAGTGAACTTCATGCTCATGGTATTGTACACAGGGACATAAAACCGGCAAATATTTATTTAACGAGCAGTGGAAATTGTTTGAAACTTGGTGATTTTGGATCTGCTGTAAAGTTACAAAGCACTACGACAGTGGCTGGGGAACTGCAAGGGTATGTAGGCACCCAGGCTTATATGGCACCTGAAGTATTTACAAAGAATCACAGTGAGGGACATGGGCGAGCAGCCGATATTTGGTCGATTGGATGTGTTGTAATTGAAATGTCTTCCGGAAAAGTACGCTTTCTATAATTCTTAGTAAATTGATTAATTTCTAATTGTTTATTTACTTGTAGAGACCTTGGTATCAGTATGACGCTAACTTCCAGATCATGTTCAAAGTAGGAATGGGTGAGACTCCAGAAATTCCAGAAAGTCTATCAGAAGATGGACAGGAGTTTTTGGAGCATTGTTTACAGCACGATCCAAAGAAACGGTGGACCGCCAATGAATTGTCATTACACATTTTCTGTCGGGTAATGTTTATTATTATTATTATTATTATTATTATTATTATTATTATTATTATTATTATTATTATTATTATTATTATTATTATTATTATTATTATTATTATTATTATTATTATTATTATTATTATTATTATTATTATTATTATTATTATTATTATTATTATTATTATTATTATTATTATTATTATTATTATTATTATTATTATTATTATTATTATTATTATTATTATTATTATTATTATTATTATTATTATTATTATTATTATTATTATTATTATTATTATTATTATTATTATTATTATTATTATTATTATTATTATTATTATTATTATTATTATTATTATTATTATTATTATTATTATTATTATTATTATTATTATTATTATTATTATTATTATTATTATTATTATTATTATTATTATTATTATTATTATTATTATTATTATTATTATTATTATTATTATTATTATTATTATTATTATTATTATTATTATTATTATTATTATTATTATTATTATTATTATTATTATTATTATTATTATTATTATTATTATTATTATTATTATTATTATTATTATTATTATTATTATTATTATTATTATTATTATTATTATTATTATTATTATTATTATTATTATTATTATTATTATTATTATTATTATTATTATTATTATTATTATTATTATTATTATTATTATTATTATTATTATTATTATTATTATTATTATTATTATTATTATTATTATTATTATTATTATTATTATTATTATTATTATTATTATTATTATTATTATTATTATTATTATTATTATTATTATTATTATTATTATTATTATTATTATTATTATTATTATTATTATTAGAAGTAATAATTTATATTGATTTTTAGGTGGATCTTGACGCCGATTGTAATTGTTCTCCAAAAGACGTTGAATTGCGAAGATCATTTAGAAAAAATAGTGGTATACGAGCGAATTGATTTATGCTCATTTATAAGTGTGGTTTTCCTTTACAATTCCATACAAATAATGATGCATGATAAAAAGCATATAATTTTTATTTAACGGGTCATGTAATTTATGCATTTTAATATGTAATTATGACCATTAATTTCTATTGGTACATAATCGTTTTACAAAATGAACTTATGTAAAAAATAATCAGCTATTTTGTAGATTGATTTCGAGTAATAAAAATTAATTGTATGTAGTTGTTAACAAATAATAAGTGGATAACTGAAATATTGCTATTTAATGAAAATTAGAAAATTGTTTATTCTCTCGTAAAATACTTATATTAAAATTGTCATAATTCTACAAATTCAGATTGCCATTAATCTGAATTATAATAATTTTAATTTTATTATTCCATAATAATAATTGATTATAATTTTTTACCTTGTGATTTATGCAGGAATCATTTGTAAGGTTTTACAGTGAATATGGGAGAATCTTATATCTGTTTTAATTATGTTAATGTTTTGAATTAATATCAATAGAATTTGGAATTCAAATAATTGATTATGAATTCCAATGAGATGAATTTTATATGGACGATTTCGGAGTGATAAATGCTATATACAAAATATCTTACATTTGTGATTACATAGTAATTTCGTTTGTTTTTTTGCAACTTATCGAGCAAATAATCTTCTGTTGACTAGTCAATCGTCATTAAAATTATTTGAATTTACTTTAATGACGGAAAGCATCGTTAGATTCTCTGCGAATCTATTCAGGCAGGTATTCTGTGTTTAATTATCAGAATTTCCATATTCATCAATTACATCAGAAATTTAATAATCCCATAAATTTGCTAACTCAATTTCTCACCACTGTTCAACCGCATGCGGCTATTTGTAATCTTACCTAATTCTAAATATTAACCGCATCCAAGATTAAGAGTATTAAATTTTAATAGACAATAATAAAATTATTAAATACAGACATCTAAATAAATATTAAATATGGAAACAAGATAATGTTATATTTGTTTAGTATTGTGATTTTCCTATAATAACTTCGAATCACTATCAGAATCGATTTTTGTTTTCCTTGTATTATTGTATTCCTTAATATTTGTATTTTTCGTATTCATTAAACATGATTATTAGTAAAATAAATTGAAAGAAGTTAAAATTCATAACTCATAACACTCTCTTTTAGGCTATTTCTTGGACGTTCAAATGGTTCTGTGGATTATGTTCTGCAACAAAAAAATGGATAATTTTCAAGATGAAATCAGACACTTTTATATCAACACCCACCCTTTTATATATCGTATATGTTGAACCTTAATTGTATTGGTCAAGAGGTAGTTCGGATGAGAAATACTAGAATTTATATGCTGTAAATATTAAGTAACAACTTGGAAAATTTCACAGCTATACGTGTAATGAAACATAAAAATAAATATTTGAATATACATCGGTTTTTCTTTTTGGTTGCTTGAATGTTTGCAATCTATTGAATTTTATCCTCACAACTAATCCTTTCAATGACTAACACTCGACGATATGGATGAGCCAAATGCCTTTATATATAACTCTGACAACCAACACTCAAACATACCTTTAATGGATATTTTTATAAACATTCAGCAAACATTGTGCTTGGCCAAATGATATTGATTGTCCTTAAACGCCAACGTTACGGAATAATCATTTTAGTCTTATTGTGAAAATATCATTTATCTGGTTGGTTAAATATCAATGTTAAACGAATCACCATCATTCTAAGGTACCACTTGCTATACAGAATGGGAAACATAGTTAATTATGTCCAACGTGGTTCAACAATAACCACTTTCTGGCCTATTAAAATCCATGTAATCAAATTGGATATAAGAAAAAAAAGACAAAAAATGAAATAGAAATAGATTACAATCGTGACTATGGTTTTGGGGTTTAATTAAATACTGATACTTTGTTAGTATCTGATCTTTGAATGATTTAAATGTGATAGGCTTATGTTTTGTCGTCTCAATTTGTTACAATTCATCTGAAAAAAATTTAAACGGGGCGACATATAGAATGATACTTTTAGCATTGATCTTCTTTTTACAAAGTTGTATAACATGGAAGTTAAGAGTTTGAAAATTCTACTATAAATTTCTACAATGCTGTATTTACTTTAAAATTTATTAATGAATATTTTAATAAAATCGTATTAACCGGGAATTGTAAATGAACGATTTTTTTCATCATCATTATATTGTATCTAAGAAATGGTTCGTATGTTGATTATATGAACTTATACTCAGTTACAATTCCATTTTTATAAACGGATTTCAATTCATTAACTGGATTATTTTATTTCATGTTATGAATATTTCAAAAGTTAAAAATTATTTATAATTAAAATTCAGTTGTTATAGATAATTTATATTTGGGTGAAGAATGTTTAAAAGATAAATAGTATTTTATATTTAGTATTATAAGAATAACCCCTGCCTTGAAAATATAAAAACGAAAAATGTATTAATAAACTATTTACTATTAGATGAATAAGAATAATTACTTACCATGTGGCAGTCAACGGGGTTACCCGTTGAATAAGTTTTGGTTACTTCATAAGACTCATAACGGAGGGACTTATTTACTTCCGCTTTGTTTTTTCAATCCATTTTTTTTTTCATTTTTAGGCAAAGAAATATTGAATTCGTGCCAAATTTAAAAATGGCAATAGATACATAAATTTAGCTCGAAGAAAAGGAAGATGATAATAAGATTCATGTAAAATAAAATGAACATAGGAGGAATCATAATCTTCAAACATCCGAATGTTGATTTCACCCTCCGTTTCCATTCTGATTCTTTATTTGTTATTGAGGTCCATTTTGTTACATAAAAAATACAAACCATAATAATATGAAAACTTATAATCTAAAAAATTATTTTACTCAGATTTATTTGAATATTTTAGAAAAACGTGTGATTGGATACAGTTGAATTGAACTTTATTGTATTATAAGAATTCCAAATTAAAAGGGACATATAGGAAGACAGAAATTACAAGAAATTGAAGCAAATGGAAAGAAATGGAAAACTTTAAAACATCAGATGGTTTATGTTATGTTAAACAATCAGCGGTAAGAGAAATCAACAAAAAACTAATTGAAGTAGACTATAAACGATTGATAGTAGCTGACCGGCGTATACTGATTCTCGCCTAACAGGAAACAATATTAAATTACGGAAATAGTACAAATAAAATTTATTATACCACTTCTAGTTAGTTGTTCATACTGTTGTTTGGTAACTTCCATAAGATAGACCACAACACACACAATTCATCTAGAAACCATCAGCAAATATTTTAAAACAAGTATTTTATTAAATGGAATTTAATGGAAGCAGTAGTTGGCTCTAGTGTAAAATAAAATGCATGCAGCATTTTCGTTGATATCATTGCACATAATCATTAAATTTTATAACATTATGCCAATATGAATGGTGAGATTGTCAAAATATTTTCCATATTATACACGACTAAGTATTTCTTATTCACGATTAGTTTTTCGAGATTATTCCAAAGAATTTTCACGGTAATAATCTGAGATTTGTAGAATATTGACTAACAAGCCTTTGTGTTAAATGTATGATAACAATTATGTTTTAATTCGAGAAAAAAGTCTGGAAAACTTTTAGAATAATGTTATATAATAAACTTAAAATATTTACGATATGAATAAAGGTTCTAAATTATTCAAGAATTTTTTGAGATCACTGTTGTTGATTTATGACATTCATCTGGAAACAAAGTTACAATATATCGATCATATAAAGCTATATATGGTTGTATAAGTAAAAGTTATTTTAGTCGAAATTCAATAACCTAACATATCATAAGAAAGGAGGAGGATATCTTTGTGGGCGGATAAAAAAAATTAATGTACTCGATTGAGTATGGTAATATTTTATCAATCTTTATTTGGTTCACTTATATCAATAAATACTTAAAAATGTATTCTTTTTATTTGTTATTTTCCATTAAGCTTAAGAGATTTAACATTTAATTTATTCGGAGTAATTGCAGCTTTATCGTAGAAAATGTTATTCACAATTCAATGACATAAATTAAAAGATAATTTCGTCTTTTTTTTAGTAAATGAAAATTAAAATAATCCAAAAAAATTCTAGACTTTGGTTTTAAAAAGAATTTTTAATTTCAGTCTATAATTTATGGTAATTATTTTGCTTTGTAAAATAAAAAACTATAGAAATATCAAAATCATGATTTGACTTCGTTCAATATTATGTACAAAATTATTAAAAACAATACAAGAGTAATGAATTTTATGGAATAATCTTAAATTAATTTGAATTCGACAGCTTACCAATTATTTGGTTACATAATCTAAAGTTTTATGATGATAATGTTTTGTACATGGGAAATAAGCTTATATTATTATGTTTATTCGATTAACATTAACAATTTAGATTTATCTAATCATATAACACAAATATTTTAACTAATATGTATATACAAAAGAACTAACAAAAAAAAACAGACATTTAATCTAATCTGTTATTTCATATTTTTCCCCAATTATATGTTATAATATTCCTAGACCAAAATGCGTTAAATGATTAGAATACGAGCTTTACATCATTTCTGTGATAATCTAATAATAACACTAGCGTATTGTTTCGCCTATATAATACATACATATACATATGTTTTATAGTTTATTATCTACTTAATAATTAACTATTCGCTTACATTATTAACATAAATATTATTTATACATTATTAAAAAAAAAATCAGATATTTATATTCAGTTCAATTACATAAATGAAAATTAGGAAAATTTGGAATTGAATGAGCAGATAGTAAATAGCCATAATAGCTAGTTTACATTTTGGTGTGGTGCTATCGTTTTATATTAAAAGGTAAATAATCGATAGTTCATTCCGGTAACTAAAATTTTGAGGTTATGGGAAAGGTAGTATATCCAGTGATGAGACAATTCAATTATGATAAAAAAAATATAAAAGTGCAACACAATAGTATTCACAACATACATCACGCCCTATAAATATTGTAAAATGTTTCCAAATACTAAAAAATTCTGCAAAAATATTTCAAATTTTAAAAACATTTCAAGTGTAGAATAATTTCATCTGCAGATACGCTTTTAAAAAATAACTTCTTTGTTTAATTTGACACCATTTTAGTATATCAAACCAAATAAAATTGATAGGTGGTAAAGCAAGGCTAAGTAAATAAAATGTTAAAATAAAAAAAAATGTAGGCACCGTTTCGGATGTATTTCGAAAATAAATTTTCAACCCCTTTAGAGCCACCCTTAATTTTTGTTCAAGGGTAACCGAACTTAATGAGTATATTTTACTCTGGATGAAGTATCATCTGAACAATTTTGATTACATTTGGATAACTGGTGTCCTCAATATATGGTGATAAACAAGCGAACACCGGACGTGGGACGAAAGCGCCCTTTTTCCAGAAAATGCATTTTCTATCCGTTTCAAGCCATATGCAATCCGAAAATCATATTCCAACAAAATCAATTTTTGAGGCGATTACAATTTACATCCCTTATAGAGTGATGTACAATTATGTTAGAGAGAATGTAATGTCAATTTTGCTTTGATAACCAACCAAATATTGACTAACAAATGAAATGAACGAGTATAAGTGTGTAGGATGAGCAATGTAGTGATGATACTGAGGATGTTTTGTCATCTTTTTTACGTTTTAAAATGTATTACGGTCACTTGTGTTAAAACACAAGACTTGAGAATTTTAGATACGAAATTTATTACCCTGTTTATGTATCTGACAACTAATAAATTTAACTATATTTGGTTATTACTTGACTGTGCAACAGCACCCCTACATTTGCAATAAATTTACTTGATAATTTAATTATAATTGAAGTGCGGACATGTAATGATTCCACGCTTAAATTCACAGTAAGCAATGGATTGGTATTGGACGAATCATGAGAGAATGGTTGCATATAAAATATTCAGAGTAAAGTTACAATACATACGATAGTTTAAAGAAGAACGGTAATAATAAACCACTCAAACAGTCTTCAAAATGAATCGATAAGTAAATGCAACATTAATTTCATCCGTTCGTATATACATAACTGTATGCTAATGAAAGTTTTTCTTTACTATACACAAAAGATCCACAGGAATCCACAGGGCATTAATTCATTCAATTTGAATTAAAATAAGAGAGATAAAAACGTAAACATAAAATAAGAAAATGATTTATATGCTTTAGACTATTAATAATATTTTCGAATGGATTCTATTGAAATATGCTGCATCAGTGATGTAGTTTTATCGCATTCCATAAAACATAATAATCGGATATGCAAAAGAGAAGAAAATTATTATCACGCTTTCAATTGTAATGCTTATGATCTATGAACAGAACTTATCTATGTTATTCAGTTTTGCGGAAAATTATGTTATTTTTTATATATTTTCTTCATTATTTTCCTTGATTATCTTTTTCTTGTTTTCGTTTTCATATTTATTACTTTAATAATCAAAGTTGGAAAACAATTTTTAGTGGAAATAATGAATAAAGGTATCATGGAAGTTATCTTGAGAAGATGTATGTAGTGGTGGATACAGATATTAGAAGATTTTTAAATTGTAAACAGTTGAGTTTTATGCATTAATGTTTGTTATAAAAATCAAGAGAAAATTTATTAGAGATATAATTTTGTTTATAATTTTACATTTATTTGATTCTTTCATCATTGAATTTGTGAATTCAATCTAATAGTTAAGTTTAAAGGTAATGACTCTCAGTCTGTATTCTTTAATTAAATTACATACTTTCATCTGTTTAAATCATATTATGTCATACACATTCGTCTATAGTCTATAGCAATTAAAACGTATGTATGTATTTATTCTTTATAAAACCCGAGAGCAATTGTATCAAATTTAAAATTGAACCTTAGTGTATCTATGCACCTGATGTATGATATACATGCAATTTATGTACTTGCGTACGCCACCTTAACGCCTTATTGACATTGTTGATGTTGGTTTCGTACTACTCACAAATATTCGGCCAAGTGTTAGACGCCAAAATGCAACACGAAAATCACCACTATAAAATGCATAAATGAAAGGATTTATAGCGCTATTAAACCAACCCAACCATGTTAAAAATAATTTCATATTGGCACTGATTGCATCCTTTGGTAAAAACGGAGTGATTAAATAATTTATAAAAAATGGTAGCCAACATGCAATGAAACCGCCAACGACAATACTAAGGGTTCGTGTTGTCTTACTTTCCCGTTTCAATGATGATATACGACTGGATAAAGACTTTTGATGTACTCGCATACTACGGTTCATTGATGTCGGTTTTGTTGTATAATTTATTTGACCATGATTTGTACTTGACCAATTCTCAATATTAGATGTAACTGATGTTTTCTGGTTAATGGTGTTGCTACGTTTCAATGATGGTGTCCGTGACACATCAACCAATTCATATTGTCCATTACGATAACTACGTGTATTATTTGTATCATTGCCATAACTTTGTAAACTGCATGCATCTGCACTCATTGAATTTTTCTTAATTAATTCATTACCCGATGTCATACGACAAATGGTTTTCTTACGACGTGGGCTCATTGGTTCATGTTCCGATGTTTCATGATCCGCATCCATTTCATTGTCATCTCGATTTCGTATTTTCTTCTTTATCATGTTCAATTGAAAATTCATATCAGGATAATGATGATTTAGAGTCCATGATAAAAATTATTAAGCGGGAATTTCAATGAAACGAAATAAGAAAGTATATTCAAAGAATAATAAAAATTCTGTTTGTCATTTGGTATAACAAATAATTCACAAGTACACACCTTATGAACTTCTATTTCTTTTAGATTATCATGCCGCTTTGCTACCACACATGAAATTCGGATGTATACATAAATCATAACTGCCATCGGAATGAAAAATGATCCCATCGCTGAAAACACCACATATCCTTCATTTTGATTATATCGACATTCCACTAAATCACGTCGACCTGGTTCATACCTGGACACATTGAATACAAAGAAAAAATTATATTCAAGTTAATTTGAATGCAAATAAATATAATTTATATTCAATGAAAAGTTTCCAAATCTTCATTCTATATTCAATTTTTCATTGAATGGTCATTTGGCCTACGGGATTTTTTTTATTTACTACTATCTTCACATTATATTTTTTTTTCTATCTACTATCTCTATTTTTTCTATTCTTTTTTTTAAATTATTTCGGTCTAACAATTTTCTCATTATTAAAATTAAATGGATTAATTTGCATAACATTCATTGGATGAAAGATGACCTGAATTGAAGACAAGATTCGGAATTAAATTGATGCTTTTTAAGCCGATGTTTAGATAAGAATGTAATCAGCAGCTAAATCAGCTATTCGTTTAAAAAAAATTTGATTGATTTCAACTTATTATCTGAGGAACAGTAAGGGAAAGCATCCGCTTATCCTGCACGACAATACAGTTCATCGAACCAAATATATGAGCCAAGGGAATATTCAATCAGAGTAAATCAAACTTTTACATTATGTGTTCCGTTGATTTTGTACGCGCGATGATCCATACATTGAATATATTCAGAAGGCAATGAAAAACTTTAAAACCTTTTTTCATTTACATTCCTTCATAAAAAAATAAAAACACAATACCGAAATAAAACTCAATTTTGTTCATTCTTAAAATCCAGATTTATGGGAAAAGGAAAGAAGATGAAAAAGAAAGTATAAAACGTGTTTTAAAGAGAGATTTAAAGTAATGTTTCGACGAGTTTGTTTAACACAGTAACAGGTGGGTTAAAAAATATTCGAAATTTACATATACTCAGTATTCTGTTATATATCAATTCATTTATCCGGAAAAACATGGATAAGAGATTGTAAAGTATAAAACAGAAATTAACTTCGATTGTACCGACATGCATAAGATAATTGGAATTTCAACTTACCATCCAAAAATCGGTGGACATGTAATGGCTAGCGCCAAAATCCATACGACTAAAATCATGATAAGCGCCAATCGTTTGGATCGTCGTCTTCTCGAATAATTTAACGGTTGAGTAACAGCTAAGTATCTACAATTTTAAAATAAGAAAATAAAAATAGAAAATTATATATATGATATTATAAAAAATGTTGATTCCGAAATGGAACATGATAAAAATGAATGTAAATCAGTAAATTGGATTACATAACTGGACAGGATTAAAGTATTTCCATATTTAATGCAGGCAACAGATGAGTATCGATTGAAGAAGTATCGCTCTTAGAGAGCTATTCAAATATACCACAATTAACATACGCACTACAAAAAAACATGTGATATATCGTTAATATAATGCAAGAAAAGACAAAAAAAAAGTAAAAGAATGAGCCAAAAGAGAATTTTATGACACCAATGAATATTAAAAATTGTCAACCGTATCAAATGTTATGTCATATAAAAATAATGCTTATAAAAGTTCACAAGAACCGAATCGTTGCCAAATAATTTTCCTTCACATAAAATTTTCATAATAATGAAACCCAACAAAAACTTCAAATAATTGAATACTAACTAGAAGGATAAAGAGTCCAATCGTTAGATGAAATGATGCCAGTCTAAACAAATTTTCCAAGAAAAGAAAACAGTCACCCACACGTAACAGTTACAATTTCAATTATTTTGTTAATTCAATGATTGCAGTTTTTCTTTAACATATAATTAGGTATTTTTAGAGAGTGTTTATTTTTCCAGTTACTTTCATATTCTTTCATTTGGGTGCGTTTGAAAACCATAAAAAAGCTTCTTTAATGCGGATATTTTGTTTGTTCAATAAAAGAGTTATGAGTAAAAAAATAATAAAAAATTACATTTTGTGTTACAACTCGTACAAAAAAAAAAAAACTAAATTCACATTCCCTTAATGAAGCTCCCAAAGAATTTCTCAGACACATTGAAATGGACAAGGTAAATGGCAATAACAAAGTTACAATAACAACAATAATCCAATTGAGTGCAAAAAAATATCAAACCAGATGTACAATAAAAATTTAAAAAACTTGAAAATATTTTGAAATCATGCGACAGCATCAACATCAACGAAAGTTCATTTTTAGAATTTTTGGGATATGATTTAAATAATTATGATAATTAATTAAATATTTAAGTTCATTATGTTTCATCGTGATAGAGAATAATTTTATACAATTTAAACATACCGATCTATGCTAATGGCACATAAACTGAGTATGGAAGCAGTGCACAGGAGTACGTCTAAGGAGATCCAAATATCACATAGAATATAGCCCAGTTGCCATGTACCTGAAAATAGAAAATGATTCGTACAATCTCTCTCTATCTCTGTTGCTATTTTTTAGCTTTAATATCAAACAGGGAATTTAATGCCAAAAAGATTTCGTGGATTAAACGTAGAGTGAAAAAATAGTTTAAAAATAATGTTAATTAGTCATAATGATTTTACTTACATAGAGAACCATTTACTTTAACTATTCATCATTTTTAAATAATCTCCCCACTTTATGAAGACTGAATAGAGTAACATTAATAATTTACAAAGAATACAATAGACAACCGCAATGCTTTAAACTATGCTATTGCTTTTAATAGTATTTCGGCATTTTGTATTTAACCGTTCTGTGTACAATTGTAATTACAGTGTAATTAAGTGATATTAACTGTTTATTTTCATCGAGTATTAGTTTATTTCGTTTCTTATGTGTTTCATGAGGAAAAATGCAGTAGTATACTTGTCATTATTTGCATATATTCTTCACATGAATCCTGACGGTTTTTACCATCTTAATTGTGTAATTTTAATGACAATTTTTATGAAAATCCGCAATTGAGAAAGTAGGAAAACATAAACCTCAAAAAAGCGATTGAAAAAAACATAATTTCCTTGCTTGTAAAACATTTTAATTCATTCTTGTTGCATTTTGAATAATTCATTTTGAAGTAATGGAAATGGCAATAACTATCTGTGAAAAGTTTTAACCAAAAACCATACTTTTTCCTAGGACTTTGTTGTAAACTTTTTGAACTATTTTAAAAGGGTTATTCCTTATTTATTTTTCTGTTTCCAATAGAATTACTTCTATTTTCGTTATCATCGGTGCCAGTCAATCAACATTTTTAGGCAAATGAAAGAAATTTTATCAGTTATTAAATAGAAGTATTCGTAGATAAAAACAAGTCTTAAATTAATTCAAAATTACAAAACGATCTGACTGTATTTAGATTTTAATGTTATAACTTTTTATTTATAGTATAAATAACGTAATAAGTATGGATCTCATTCAATCCTATATAATGAAATTCAATCCAAATAGAAATGACAATTAAAACTTTATTATAAATTATAAATCAATTAATGGTGATGGAAAGGAACAATATCAGCTACATACTGTTATTTCAGTTGCCTTCTCTTATCGCTAAAACAATTGCATTACACTCATTTTATAAATTGGACTATATCTGTGTTATTACAGTTGGTATGCAGATTTGGCTCATAGTGAACAAAAACTGATTAGTCTAATATGAAACTAGATGAATACAAATTTCACATATTGCCAAGTATCAAAAAAGTTTAATTCTTTGAAGTAATTACTAAATTATTAAATCCCGAGATTTGATGCTGTCCCAATAACAACGGGATACCCAGCAAAGGATTGTTCAACATAAATTACAATATACCATATGATGATCATCACCGTCAACCGTTATTAATATGTATGTTATTGTAATGGAATACGATGTCTATAAACAATAAAAAGAAAACTTGGACTTGATACAGTTAACCCCTATCAAGAGTAGAGACGACATGCTTTGTTTTACTATAACTCAAAAATTTTATTTTATTGTATACTTGACTAAGAGTTATCAAACCAAATATTTATTCAACTTCAATGCTGTCCATTATGGTAGGTAAAACATTTCCTATTCGAATGAACTTGATATAATTTATAAAAAAAAAATAAAGAATTGGCTGATGAAGTAACAGTAAAACATTTTTATACAAACTGAGTGCTTTGACGTTATGGATAACTCAATTGGTTACAAATAACCAAAGCAAAAAAAAATAATAATAAGAAATGGAATCAAACCAAGTACCATCATACACTGCAAATGGAATTGATTTGTTGGCAATCGATATGTCTGAAAGAGTCGTTAAATCAAGTACATTTTTATTGTATTCAAGAAATGGTATTCACCAATAAGCCTCATATTATGTAAACCAAAGTTCCCTAATACAATTGAATGATTCCAATATCATCTATCATAAATCAATGAAAATCTATAGTAATTCATTATTCAACTGATTCCAATGGAGTACTATATTCAGATCTCGTTGTCTTAAGGAATTGCACACATACTCCGTTTTTTTTCTCGAAAAAAAGCTCGATACCATTATCAGGTGAGAGAATAATAATTCTTCCCTATGGTATTGATACTGATTCCATTTTTCTATGTTGGTCATCCAATCAATGTGATCGATAGTATGTGAATCGTTTGAAAACAATAAATGAATTTCCCTAAAGGTAAATTTACAATTACACTCTATTAAGAATAAATCTAATAATTTTATTTTCACATAAAATAGATTCTCATTTATTAACATGAATTGATATAAGTATGATTGTCAGAAGTACCATAAACCTCTTGTTCGCTATATTACATTGAGCTGATGAATCCCAATCTGAATATACATAGAGTGGAATCAAAATTAATTTATTTTTAACTAATGGCCAAAACTCCATAAATCTAGCAGGCATAGTCACTTACCGCTACAGGACCAATAGTCATCAGATACAAGTGGATGTGTATCCTTGCAGGCGCAAACTAATTGGTCTCGACAGTAGGCGTTAGTAACACAATGATTATCATACATACAACGTTGCCCAATACCACCAACACAGGAATCATTTAATTCATTTGGACGATAACCAAGGCTACAGTCACATTGTCCATTAATGCAGATGTAAGCCGATGAACGACAATCTCTTGGGGACATACATTGAGCTCTTAATTCTATTGGTCAACATTGGATATTTAGATATTTAGTCACCATAAGTAATAACGGAGTCCAATAAAATTGTATTAAAGATAATTAATAGAACGGATTAATTTCTATTTAAAATCATTTAGAAAAGCGGAAAATACAAATATAGTGAAAAAAAGATTACCGCGAATTTTAATTGTATTTATAATTTCCACGTCACATTGGACTGCTATGCAGAAAACCAAATAGATCACAATTACACTACACCAATGCATTGATTTGAAATAAAATAACAATTAAAAATTATTTGAATTTTCAATATTTAATCTGACTATTTATTGAAACTATATGCCGTAATAAGGCACGAACTCCCAAGTGGTTAGTTTTAAACTAATTTCGTTTAGTTACATTTCGTTCAATATACTACAATACATACTCATTCGTTTCTGTTTAAATTATCCATTTTTCTTTGGTAAAAGGTGTGTATATACAATATAATCGTAAATTAGTAGATTAATTTTTTTTAACAATTATAGTGAAAAGAAATATGAATAAATATCTCTTGCCGAGTTACAACTAATGAGTTAACAATGACTTTCTGTTTTCCCTCAAGGTTTGTGCTTTTCTGTTTAATGAATAATGGATATATGGCAAAGTAACCATAGCATTGGGACGATATATGAATTCGCAATAATAATAATAATAATGTGCCAACAGATTAAAATACCTGTTTCCGAGTAATTTCGTTTTCTTCCAGTTAATTGTAAGAAAACGGCATTATTCATTGAAAAGGGAATATTTTTAATCAGTGCGTGAAACGATATGATGAAATCTAGGTCGCCTGGGTTTATACACTCCATTCGGATTGATGATGTATTTGACTATCGATGTTTCAATCACTCAAATCGTCCCAAAAAAGGCATAGAATTTGATTCACAATATTGATTTGGTGTAAAACGATTTGTCTTCCTACTCCAATTAGAATGTACATAATCTTCTTTTTACAACCCATAGAAAATAACAAAATACGTGTCATTTTAATTGCCACATTGCAATCAATTTATACACACCATCGAATTGTATCAAGGAGTTAAAATTTCAACTAAGTAGTTCTAATTAAAGTCATTTTAACCAAGCCATTTTATTGTTAAAGATTTTCAGTTGAATTTTCCTTAAAAATTTAATTTTCTATTATTCCGATTCTATGTTTATTTGAAATTCATCGAATAACATTTATTTGGTCACAGATGACTTTAAAGATCCATGATAAAATAAGTGCACTTGAAACGTTTCAGTAGTGGAGACATACATATTACTCACAACAATGCTACTAACAGAACCATCCGGAAATACATTATATAAATCTATTCGTCATATAAACATTGAAGTTCACATAAGCTGAAGTGTAGCTTGTTAATAATCTTCCCCTCAATTGGGAATAAAATGTTAACTCATAACTGCCAAGTATAGCTTACTTGGACAGCTATGAGTAATATACTATTTTGTATATTGTGATATCAAATAAGAAAATAGGTGGAACACATTTACGGTGTTTTTCGTCATAAAATACAGTTTATTTACAATGAGGTGTGAAATTTTTTTTAACCCCCAACAAGTTTAGTCAACGTGCTATATGAAACGGAATTCAGTTTCAAGGGTTCCATAAATACAGTGGCTGTTATTGCGATCGGGCCATCTAAAAGTGCTGTAATCATAATCGAGACCATATAGTCGTCATCAATTTTGGATTCTTTTGGAAATATTTTTAATATTTCATTTTCCAGCCAATTAATAATGTTTGGTCATTGCAATTATGTGGTATTTCGCCAAAACAAAGAAGAAAAATGTTTTTCAATCGGATATTTTAAAGTATAAACGTACATCAATTTCTCATTTAAAAATCCCAGAAAATGAACAATATTTTTACAAAAAAATATAAAATCCATTCATTAATCAGTTTCAATTTATTTTCGCTATTGTGGCTTGCAATCAACGATAATTGAATTCGTGGTAAATGCATTTGCGGTTTAGAATAAATTGTTATTTGCATGTGCTATATTGTTTGATAATTGTTCAAACATTGTTTTATATCAGATTTAGTTTGAGAATCTGATTAATATTATAATTTTTATTTGATTTCATTAAATAACAAAATAATATTACCAATTAAGTAGACAGCAACCGCTGGTGGCATAACAAATAATCCAACTAACCAATCGGCAACAGCTAAACTCATAACAAAACAATTTGTAACTGTTCTAAGACGACGTGTTGTTAATACAGCCAATATAACCAATGTATTACCAATCACAGTGATCACAATTAATAAACAAAATATAGAAACTAAACATAATGATGGCCATTCCAATGTTATTTCATTTTGTTTGAACACATTCGCAACACTTGAATTCAGTAATTGACTTGTAGTATTGTATAATGTTTGATTAACAGTATCCTCATCAATTTGTTTATAGGTTGGCGTTGTTGTTATTGTAGATGATGCTGTCACCACAATACCAGATGGATTTCTAACTATATTATGAAAATTATGAATATCAAGAATGGGTAACGATGTACTCGTGAATACAATTGATGTAGTCAAACGATTTGCAGTTACCAATTGCATTTCGTCACCCATCTCATTGATTTGTTTAGGTTCCTTTGTGAAAGAGGATTCTTTGTAAATCACCGAATGTGTAGAATCAATTTCGATTGTTGTGTCCCTTCAACACTGGCACCCACTCTCCACCGATGAACGCTTAATTTAATGTGTTTTCGCCATCTGTAACAACTGAATTTATATTATAAATTGCCTTCTTCCGTTGTGGAATGGTAACATTTGTTGTTCAATATGTATTAATTAATTCCAAAATATCAGCAAAGTAATCACAATAGAGATTTTTTTTTATTTTCGTTGATATTGTTGGCTAGCATTCTTCACATATTTCATACTGTTGTCTCACAGATCTATGATTGTACTAATGGCGAGAACAACTGGAATTTGCCGTTTCAGTTTCTTATTCCAAATGTAGAAATTTAGTAGTGAAAAATTGAATATCAATTAGTTATTTGTATTTTGTTATATTTCACAGCATCTTCATCGCACCTTGTATCAACTAAAATGAAAAAAATACAGCATAAAATATTATTCATTGGTAACATGTAATTTTTTTTCTTTGTTGTTATTTATGTTAAACGGCAATAATATTCAGAATTTGTAATGCTCTTGTAAACACAAGAGTGAAAATAAGAGTTTATACAGTAAGAAAAATATTATTAAATATGTAAATATCGAATGTAAAAGAGAAGAAGAGAATTCTTAAGTGAGTACGATGATTAAAATAAGTTAAGTTTATTCGTGTGCTCTCATTTATCGGGTGGTTGAAATATTAAAAGTAATAGCAATTTCTGTTCGTTTTATTTTCTTTAGTTGGCTCAATTTTAAAGTGCTTGAGAATATTTTTGAAAGTAAAATCGTATGTCCTTAAATCTTAAGGAACAGTAATTACCAAGGATTGCTCAGATGTGACATCTTTAATGTAATTCATGTAGTTAACAAAGTCACCTGTATCCAAGTAGTACATTAGAGTTCTTTTCTTATATCATCAATTGCTACTGCTGTTTCAGTGTACTCCTTGTAATGTCATAATAAACATACATGCATACTTAGACTAAATGCCATTTATATTGTATACGCCTGTTAACATTGCATATGAAACTGAAAAGCTTCACTGAATCAAAATATACAAATTTGATTCAGTTGAACATATATAAAAATTCTTATTTCAGTTCACTTTAAAAATTGTTTAAATTATTAATGGGAACAAATGTTGATACACCGAAGAATTGAAGTGAATTTAATTTATTTGGTTTGTTGTTAAATATAAAAAGATGAAAAGATAACGAAATACATGCCTAGTGTCGCTTTATCCTCGTCTTGCCTAAAGGATTCCGTATGTTATTTATGTTCTTTTTTTTACATTCATTTTTTTTCGTTTTTTACGTACAAAGTTTTGTTAAAAAGCAGCAACAACATGAAATGTTATGCCAAAAATAAAATTGAATGAATTACATATTTTAGATATTAATGTAAGCAGAAACGTAATTGTAGTATTTCTTTTAACAAAAAGGAAAAAAGTTTAGGCGCTGCCAAAAATGTTGGGGAGAATGTTGACAACTTTGTTTTTATTCGTCTGGTTGATGATCAAGACCAAGGCGAAATTCTTGCCCTGAATGATACAGATAGTGAAAAGATTCGTACCTTTACATTAGTTACATTGCGAAGATGTGCCCTGAGAGAAATATCGAAACAGACAAAACAGTTTAAACCCACCACCATATCACCTTCAACACTCCATTGACTTTTCTTGTATTATGTTGCTATTATATCAACAGAATACGTGTTAGTTAGGTTTTAACTTCTTTATACCGCAGTGAATACAAATAACCGAAAAATAAAACATATCCCACAAAACATTTCGTGTACGTAAACATTATTTTGTTTATTGATCTTGTTTCAAAAAAAAAAACAGAAAATATCCCACAAAAATATTATGTCACCTGAGTGTACAGCGCCCAAAATAATTTTAATATTTAAACCAATGTAGACTACATGATAGCCTATTCATACCAATTCAAATTACAAACAGAAAGAAATGAACCAAAAAATTATAATAGTTTATACAGGATAAAATTATTCTATATACTGTATGTTTATAATACTACTGCACGATGTGAAACATCAACTTTTTGTACTTCAGTGTGTGAGAGATGTATATTGAATTCGTCTCAAAAACCGATTTTGGAAAACTATGAAAAGGAGAGAAATTAATTTCTGGAGAAAAGGGCGCACTTGTCCTGTACTCTTTTTTGTCAGACAATTGACATAATACTGTGGACACTAGTTATCTAAATGTAACCATATTTGAAAAGATAATAGATCATTAGGGGTGGTCACCCTTGAGTAAAAATTAAGTGTATACAAAATTCTGCATTTACGATGTATTTAAAATAAGATTTTTTTATGTTTTTTTCCTATTTTGCAAATGACAGTCCAACATGCTGTGTTGTGAATAGTGAATACTATTTTCATACACTCTTATATTATACTATGCGATTACTAAATACTGTACATGATATTCCTGTAAAATTGTTAAATATTCATCTCTTTCGTATAATTATAAGATATACCGAATATAATTTGAAGTATTTCCTGCTATAATAAGAATCTATATGATAATCGTGGCCCATGAAAATAAAATTCCGTTCATCCATTTAGTATTGGTTTACCACGAAAAATGTAAAGAAACAAAACAACATAGTATTATTGACTTGATGGTACGTATATAAGATAAGGTAAAAACAAAAAACTCAAAATATCCAATTTGAATTTTAATAAGATATCCGTGTACTTGGAATGATTACAATGATTTACTGTAAAGAATCCGAATAAATATAAGCTAAGAGAAAACAAAAATGAAATTTTCGCAAATACAGTATTTCTATACTTTTGGTACATCACTCTATAAGCGATGTATATTGTAATATTTCCAAAAATCAATTTTGTGGGAATATGATTTTCGGATTGTATATGTATTGAAACGGATAGAAAATTCATTTTCCGGATAAAGGGCGCATTTTGTCTTGCGTCCGGACCATATATTGAGAACTCCAGTTATCCAAATTTGGTCAGATGATACTTCATCCGGAGTAGAATATACCCATTAAGTTTGGTTACCCACGAGCAAAAATTAAGGGTGGCTCTAGAAGGGTAAAAAATTTATTTTCAAAATATATCCGAAACGGTGCATACAATTTTCTTTAAATTTCAATATGTTGTTTACTTCTTTACCACCTATCAAAATTTTGTTTAGTTTGATATACTGGAAGAGTGTCAAATTGAACGAAGAAAATGACATTTTTTAAAATAGTGTATCTGCATATGAAATTATTCTACACTTAGAATGTTTTTAAAATTTGAATTACTTTTGCAGAATTTTTTAGTATTTGCAAACATTTGCAAACATTTGCAATATTTACTTGGTGTGATGTATGTTGTAGATACTATTCTGTTGCGCTCTTATATTCTTCTATCCTTAAGGAATTCTCACAATCAAATTGTGGCTGATACAAATAAATAGAAAAAGAGAAAACCGCTATCACAGACTTTCAATCATTGTGTATTGGATTGAAGTAAAGCTGTACCAGAATTTTGAAGAAATACTGAAGATATCAAGGGGGTTTGATGATTCACAATGTTTCATTTGGTTGGATTCACTGATCTCAACAGATTTTCAAACGACCTGTTTGCAGTCAGTTAATCGGTAAATGAGAAATATCCAAATACATTGAAAATTTCAACAAATGATTTTCTTTCAAATAAAAGATTATTATTATGTTTATTATGTTATTACCATCAACATTGTCTATGTGATCTCATGTACACGAAAATTTGAATTCTAATGACAAATGAAATATTTAACAGATAATTAAATAAAATTTGAATTAGGTAAATGACTAAATGGATTAGAATTATTTATAATTTGTAATATTCATAAATCTGTTTTGTAAAATACAATAATATATTATAAAATTATTAATCAATGAAAATAAACATTTTACTAGAAATTGCATAGTTTTCATAATGTTATTTAAAATATGTAAATCTTATTAAATTTCCTGTAAAGCTGTTTCTTATCACTTTTCTCATTTAATGTGTTGACTTGAATCGTATTTTAGTAAAATTCCCATTGGAGTTCCAACGAAACCAAAACATTTCTACCGAAAAAAAGAATATAGCATGGCATTAGGCGTGTGTTATACAAATCTTCATTCCATTTAACCAGTAAACAAACGACCATTATCTTACCGTCGTATTGTTATGTATAAGAATACAATACTACTTCCAGTAAGCAAAACATTAGAACGTTGGATTTTTGATACATTTTCCAAAACTAAGTCAAATGAAATATAAAAATATTGACAAAAAAATCACCCACGTTTTTCGTTTTTGAATATCTCTAACATAACAATGGAAAATTGATTGTACATTTCGATGTGAACCATGTGTGTCGCGTATGTAACAGAACTGAACTTTTGATTAAAATTTATTATTTATTATTGCTGCAAAATAACACACGAAAATTATTGTAAACATAAGTGCCATACGATAAGAATAAAACCGCTTTCATATCATTTGCTTAACAAACAAGAAAAATGGAGCACAATGAAGAAAAATATACAAATTATATGGAACAAATGAAACATAATTCCATTCTCATGATGTTAAATTTTCTTTTACGATAGAAAAAAAGAACTTCTTGGCGAGAAAATACACACCCAACAGGAGTGTATTAATTTAAGAAACGATTTTAAACATTTAATATGTATAATTATATTTAGAGATAAAATTAAACATTTGGAAGGGAAAGTTCAAGATGTACATTTATTATTTAACTAATTGGCTTCTGGTGTTAAAAATGATACCCTAAACTCAATTCCACAATTAAAATTTATTTAACACTACATTCTACATTCGTCACATAACCATATAAGTAAATATAGTGCAATAAAATTTAATGTAGTCATTTATTCACATTTAAATCACTTTTGAAACAATCTTAACGACGAATTCTAAAGTTAAGGAAAAAATGTATTCTGTTTTACTTAAATCGTTTGCCATACCTCAATTGAAACTCTTTTTCTTATGTTTTACTATTAAACGTCATTTTCCAGGAAGTATGTTTCTCGTCTACTGGTTTTTTGCTGACAACACAAAAACATTGTAAAACGAGAAATTCAAAATAAACAACAAATTTTCACAGTGAAAGTCAACACGTTTAATGAAATGTTTCATGAACATTCTGTGTTTGTTTCTTAAATTAGTAAGATGTTGGCTGTGTTGTAACTTTGGCATTAAAATAAAAGCCAATATTTCGGGTGAATTAAGTAGAACACAACCAACGACTTAACCATGTGTCATTCATTCATTAATTATAGCATAATATGATGGTTTCAGTGAGGAAAATAGAAGATAAAGGTAGAAAATGAAACAAGAGATCATTTAAAAAGTTCACATACCGGAAATTCTACGAATTTCATTTCCATTTTGTAGTCAATGAATGAGAGAAAAAGCCATCTGGAATGATAAAAACGGTTGGTTTGCTGATAGAAATAAAAAATAGTCACAATTTGAACTAAATTCAATAAAATTCAATCATGTAAGAGTTTTTTGCTTGTCGACATAAACAACATTGACATTTTTTATTGTTATATATAACATGACTGGGCTATAAATTTGCACCTTATGTAATATCAAACAAAAATATAATCTACATATAACACATCACTATTAGACATGAATGGTATTTTCTTTCATTTCAATACATTTTGGGGTTCGTGAATAATTGAATAAATAATTAATAATAAAAATAGAATACATATATTTTATCCAACATATTATTGTGCCTAGCAATTATGAACCGATTGTAATTGATTTACGTACTTATTCATCGAGTGTTTTATCAATTTTAGCTCAACTACGCAATGGAAGAGTGGATTCTTATCATTTGCTTCAGATATTCTCTATTGTTCCAACTCAATTGAGTAATTTATCGATATTGAATTTTCCATCGAATAGAAAAAAGGATTTTGTTTAAAATAATGCGAATAAAATTACAATGTGAAAACCACTAAATACTTTTTTCTATTCATCCATCATTAAAATTTTATCCTAAGAAACGCGTTTAATTCTATCTTATGAAATAAATTTTATTTCAATAAAAAAGGGCTCTCTCAAAAAAATTGGTTAGTGCTTACTCAAAATAAGAAATAACCAATGTGTTTATTAGGATTTGTGATTTAGGTCACACATTCTCTGAATGGTAAGGATGGCAAGGATAGGAGGTGAACAGGAAAAAAATGAGATAAAAGAAGATAACCAAAAGCCTAAAAGAAAACATTTTTGGTTTTTCAAAATACAAAATAGAATGTTGTCTTTTAAAAAAACATTACTATTCACCCGAAAGGTAAAATCACGGTTTCATTGAATTCTATTCAGTTTTAGTTTACTCTCTTCCTTGACGGTTATCTTTAATAGATATTTTAAAATAGGAAATTAGATATAAAAAAACCACCTCCCGTTTAGTTAATAAAATTGAATTTACTAGTATTTTTTCACATTTGAATTGAATCAGCCTTTATTGATACGGTCCATATAATATACATAGATAAGATTATGTGTAAAATTCATACGGTATAACACATTTAAATTATATGAAAGTGAATTGAATATGACCAAATAATGGTGACCAAACCTCAGGCACCATTGAACCCTGTGAATATTTAGTAGACTTATTTGCTTTTGCAATACAACGTACATCATTCCAAGCTGAAATTATAAAAATGTTTGAAAATTTATAAAAATATCGTACGTGCAGATACGTTGTTTAAAAAAAAAACATTGTCTTTGTTCAATTTTACACCCTTCCAGTATTTCTTTCTTCCAAAAAACCAGTATTAAAGTAGATCAAATTTTAATTAGATAGGTGGTGAAGATGTCTTAAATAAATAACATATTAATATTTAAAAAAAATTGTAGGCACCGTTTCGGAGATATTTTGAAAATAATTTTTCAACCATTCTGAGCTACCCTTAATTTTTGGTCGATCATAGTCAAATTATTATGGTACATTCTACTCCAGATGAAGTCAACAAAACTATTAATATCTGCGCTATCATTATTCATCTAATATGAAATTAATTAATTCAAGTTAAAAATGTTTCAATCGATTGATACATCTGTTACCATTAATGTTGAAAGATCCTTACAGATCACTGTACTAAAAATTAATACAAAATTAATACGAAAATTTATTCGAAATGCTAAATGTGAAAACAAAAGGAGGACTGTGAATAATTTAATAATTACAAAATACTAAATCAATTTCGATTCCTTCAATTTTTATGAGAACATATTTGGCATATGCATATTGTTATATTTCATCGACTATTTTGATATAATTTATAATAAAAAATTCAAAAAATATGTCAATATTGTTTCAAATCAATGAGCTACTTAATTTCAGAGTGATAATGTTTATAATTTTTATTTGAGTTTTATTATTGTAATTTACAATAAAAAATTCATTCAATAAATCTGTCTCTACTAGCAATAATTCATTTGATTTGACTGACAATGGATGAACCAAATGTTCATGTACATGGCTACACATTAAACAATAATAATACTGATTTAATGTTAAATAAATGATTTAATTAGAGTTGAATGTATTGAAAAGAATTTTATTAAAATTATTTTACAAAGTTTATAAGCGATAATATTTGAGTGCCTATCCCATTTTTTCAAGATTCACATCATTCATAGAATTACATCATAAAACTAATCAATTAGTTTAAATCATAATCATTAAATATTTTGAGATCTGAATATATAAAACTAAAAATTCGTTTTCATATCAAATAGATTTTTATTCTTCAAAATACATGATATTTTAATTAAATAATTCAGTTAGATATTATGTAGATAAATTTAATTTCCATTTTATACGCAGAAATAATCAAAGTAGTGAAATTAAGAATACAGAGCTTAAACAATTTTCAATCGTCTTATCAAAAGGTGTGTATTGTGGGTAACTGAAGATGTGTGAGAGTACCAACTCTTGAGTGTTTTTGTGGTAATGAGATTTGATGTGTATTGTTTTTTTGCGATAGAATTTCATTTTATTAGTATTATGAATGAACATGATGAATACGTGTATGAATAAAATTGGGGACACTTACTATTTTTAACTCAATATGTTTAGTATTATTATGAGCACTAGCTTTTCATTTTAATTATTTTCTGTGTTATAGGATGTTGTTGATGTTAAATATTTCAATATGTATATCAATTCTACTTATCTCCGTTATAATTATCATCAACCTCATCATCGTTATCCACATCCATGAGAGATAGACAACTTCATACAATGTACGCCATTTAATAAGATTACATACATAAATGACATGATTCTCTAGTAATGGGATTCCTTTATGCCCGACTGAATGCAATAAATTTTGGTTTAGTATAGTTTCATATTTATTTCTTTCTGTTTTGCTGATTATTTTGAAAGGATTCCGTATTTTATAGCGATGATGTAAGTAAGGATTTATTATAAACTTTATTACGTTAATGAACCAATATTTGTTGCCACCATAATGTTTTCATTATTCATAATTAGATAGGAATACATGATATATTTTCTGAGTTGTATTTATACTGTAAGACCTAAACGAATACATTTTAGTAATAAAAAAAAAACAAAAGGAAAAAAATAATGGGGCACGGAATATTCTATTTTGTCTGAAATTTCGCAAGAAAAATTTGAAATTTTAATGGTCTGAACAAAAAATATATTCATAAAATAAGACGAAAGGAAATTCTTTTAAATTCATCATTTAGAATTGTTTTCTTAGCCCACTATAATATTGTTGAATACATATTGAGTATTCAGTGTCATGAAATTGTTGAGCTTTACATTATTCACTATGACTCAAATTCGATAACTTTTTTTTTAATAATATAAAGCCGCAATTAAAAGGTAACAAACATATCAAATTGTATGGTATTGTTAAGCATTTAAACCAGAAATAATGCCAGTTAAATTTCATTGACGTATTTGGACGTTGATCATTTACCATAATTTGGTGATGGTATTACCAAAAATAAAACAAAACGGCTTAAAACACCACAAAACGTTATGAATCCTTTTACACATCGATGTTTATTTTATTCCACCGATTTTGTTTCTTTTTTTCTTATCATATTTCGATACCTTTACTGAATCATAAATAATTCAAAGAAATATGAATATTTGATAGAATACATTTCTTTATGACGGCTACAATTATTCCGAGGAGTGCATTTAATTTTTGCATAATGGTCCATTTTTGTATAATATTGAACCAAAATTTTGTTAACAAGGGCCATTTTCATATTTGTAGGCATCCCATACAGTTCATTTAAAGATAAAAACTATGACCGACCATTGCCACTTAACCACCGGTGATGCAAAAAAGTTTCATTTCCCATATTTTCAATGAAGAAATATTTTAAAGTTTTCTCATTCATTTAAGTATTTCTATAGTTTCATGGTTTCATAATATCTATATATATTGTATGCATGTAAGTTTCAAATAACATAATTTCATTTTACGGTTATGAATATTAATTTGATTAAAAATGTAAAAATGTTCTTCTTCTCAATTCACACTCATTCAACTGGATACCATTGACATATTCCATTATACATGCAAATTCTATTCAACTATGAGATAGTAGAACTTAACCTGTAAGATAATAATGATTTTACCTGAATTATTTTCTATTGATTTAATTATATTAACATGAAATACCAAAATTGATATTCTATCATGTTGAAGAGTTCTTCACATACAATAGATGAACTCTCTTAATGCAACTCGAATAGACCAAAAAATCATATTGTATATGAGTAGATGAATGTAAATAATAAATGAATTACACTATTCAATTAAATTTATCTATATGCATGATTACATTACATGTTTAATTATACAACAAATAATGATGCATTAATGAACACACGCAACATTAGACGAGATGGGGAGGCGCAAAACAACATTGATTTGTTGTTCATCATATTTAAAGTATCGCATATGTGCGCTTTAGACGAACCTAATAATTAGATATTCCCAAATAACAATTACCTTAAATTGTATATAGTATATGAATACGTTGTATTTAAGTACTAATTTACCAGATATGAATTGATATTGTGATTCATTAATAAGTTAATTCAGCAATAAAATTCTGATGGATAATTGAATCACTTAAGTCAAATGAATGTGTAATTAATTCTGATTGATAGAATAGGTATTGATGATGTAGTCGAATTAGTAACTTACATTTTATCTAAGAGCCCATCAATAACCGAAAGAATAATTTTTTATTTAGACTGTTGAAATAAAATACTAAATTGCGGAAAATAAAACCAGAATAAAAATTCCTTATTGTTATTCAACCGAGAAGTTTTTAATTTTAATTTCCTCTATTGCATTCATCATATACATATCATTCTCATGAAAATTAATTAAACATATTGGCGAATACAATCTTAAAAACTTTGAATATGATCAATTCAATATCATCCAAACACGTGGAATTTGTTAAATTTTGTAGAAGAGAAAGTAGGGAATTATTGGGGAACGTTGGGGACAATAAATTATAAAAGTTTTATATATTAAACATAATATCTCATATTAACTTTATCTGTCTACTGAAATTAGTTCCTAAGCGGTTATTTGAGTAAAACTTTCGATTGATTCTTGTCCCAAGTTAGTTGAATTATATTTTACGTTAGCATTGTAACCAACTGACCAAACAATTTGGCTGAAAATATTAACGATATTACCACATACCCAATTTTATTGAGAAATATTAAAGGAAAATTTATTTCTTTCAGGTGACACGGATATTTAATACTTGGCTACCGTAAAATGGACACTGTCAATTAATCATTTTGTTTCGATCCATCATCACTAATAGCGAAACTATATAAAACCATTATGAGATATTATATAATATGAATTTGTAAAATAGTATAAGAAGCATACTGCACAAAGATAGAATAACATTATTACGCAATGGAATTCAAAGAATTTTCTTTTTAAAAATTCCAGTTATATTAGGTGGTAATAAAAATTTTCGATTTTATTTTTCAATGAACTCCGTTTGAGAAAATGAAATTGATAACAATATTATGGAATTTATCGTAAAACAGTTCGATGTTGAAACTAATAGTTCGCTACAGAAAAATTTTTAAACAACATATTATAAATATTTTGCACAAATGAAAATTGTTCTTCTATATGAATATAAATACCAATTAAATCCAAATAATTAATACAAGAGATCTAATGTTTTTATTTTACCACAATTTAATACAATTAATTTTTATTTATGCTTTTTAATATCTTGTCATTAAGTAAATACAAATAAAATTGTTTACATGTATGATTTCACTAAATAATAAAAGTGTTATTATTTAATGATAAAGAACATAAACTTATGGTACGGTACGATAGATGTAAATAAATATAGATTTTGTTATGAATCAAACAAACCGTGACAAAGTTCCATATACATGGATTTTCATGTATGATGATAAAACTATTTGAAATTGCTGATATTTTTGTCTTAGCATAGCATAAATGATATAAAATTTTCCCATCAACGTGTTTCAAAGTAATTTTTAGATTAATTTGAGTACAAATGATTTTAATCTAATATTACTAAAAATGAACGGTATAACCTCTATGGTATTAATAAATAGATCATAATATAATTATATTAAATTACACAAGTGGCACCCGTAAATTTTAGTACCAAATTTACATTTGGAATAACATAAATATATTGAAAAAATAAATTAAAGCTGAAAAATAATAAACGATGGGTAAAGAGGATGTTTGATGTGTTATTATCCAATGGTATATGTATATGTATATGTATGTAATATTTAGTTATGATTATCATTTCGTAGTATTCCCAGAGCACCCACGAATTCGATGATTGCTACTAGTTTTATTCATTTACTTTCTTTTTTCTTTATTTTTGCCCCGTTTTGATATCCGAATATTCGTTTATTTAATTATGTTAGAATTGAAGGTTTTGTATAGTAAAATCAAATTTAGTGCAAATTCCTTATATACTAACGTAATAGATTTTAAAATAAAATTCATCAAATTTCTCTGATTAGATTTATTTATATTTTTCCGAAACTTATTCAATTGGATTTAATTAAGAATTCCACATAGATAGTTAATTAAGAATTTCAAAACATTTTGGCCTTTTTGCCCAAAAAAGAAAATACACAAAAATAATTGAAATCTAATTAATAATCATGTTAATTTAATTCATAAATATTCTATTACAAAGTTGAATCGTTTAAATTTATTAAATGATAATGGATGAGTTCATATCATAACACAGTAACGTTCATAATTTTTATAAATTTTAAATAAATTTGATCACTGAATGTTAAACAACATTAACCGTCCACCAACATTGAATAAAAATAATTCATCAACCTTCAAATAGAATGGTATTATCACGTTTAAGATTAACTTATTAATAAATTATTATCACTTTAACCCTGTAATTTAAATTCCACCAATTGGTTTATATCGCACTCGTATCGAAAATATCTATTAGAAACTGGTAATCATCCTCAAATTAAATTGAATTTTTCATTATTTCTGTTATTTTTTATTTCCATTTCATTCAACACTCGTGGCCATTTCCTTGATAATTTTCATTTTAATAACACATATATTTCGAGTCTAACAAATTCTTCTAGTTACTCTTCCTTATTAAATATCAACGATATCCGTTGGTCCTTACATCGTTATTACCTTTACTACGATATTTCCCTATTAATATGTACTTTTATCGTATCGGTTTTCTTAATGAAACATTTACGAGAAACCGTAAAATACATGTTGTTCTATTAAAAACGTTGAATAAAAATCCCCGTACACCAAAAGTATATTATAGACCATGTAGAACATATTAATCTACAGGGATTATATTCAGGTAATACACACAGATTTATCAATTAAGCGTTTTGAAAAATGATCTCAAATTAAAGATAAAATGTAGATAAACTAGGGCGAGAATTCACCAACAACTGTTTCATTCTGTAGATTCAACATCTAATTGCTAAGGTGTTGCAATTCACTTTATTTGTGGTATGTCGTCAGTATACTTAGTGTTTATTATGAATATTGAAATAAATTTAACAGAAAATGTGAATGAATGATACACCTTGTAGATAATTAATGCCCACATACAATTCTCATATTTTCATTTTTATTCTTATTTTTTGGCGTCTCAAATAACGCGGTTGGTCGTAACAAAGTTGATTGGGACTGAAATACCATCGCATTTATGTACAATTACGTTTCATTGTATAAACAATGAACCTTTTTTGTGTGTTTTTATCTGTTTATCGTATTACGACAGGAGGTAATTCAACAAATTAATTATTTACCTGAATGTTATTACACTTAGCCAATTTAAGTATTAAACCTTAATGTTCATGACTCAACAAATGAAAACATTTAACATGTTCAATCTTCATTGAATTCATAGTTAGATCACATATGAGGTTGGCAAGTGAATTTATACAATTATCGAATTATTTATTTCTCTTATAGAAACATTTTCACTTAAAATTACAACAATTTTATTTCAAATATTTATTAAATTTCTAACTTAACGGCAACACTAAATTCATATGTAATAATTTTTATTTTAACTTTTTCACATTAAGTTATGGCAATTTATCAAAAGTGAAATCATTCAAGAACTCATAGAAGTGACTTTAATAGGAATAAACTTTATTGTTTTTTCGTACAGCTTAAAGTTATTTTACTTCGCTCATATGGAATCCTTATTCTAATTTTATCCAATTTCTATCTTTGGTTTAAATTGCTTGTCTCGCTGAGTTTCTACTACAATATTGAATATGAATGATTGCAACAATAGACAATAGATAGAATTAAATAGATACTCGCTTTTTTGCTTTTAAATACAAACATTAAAATAACACTGAAACTGTTTATTATCAACTCTCATGTGATACTATTGTTAATTAATAATAACATTCACAAACAATTATTATAATTGTTACCGAATTCACTGACTATGTGCAATATTGCCATTAAAAATCCTCGATTAGATATACGAATATGGACAATGTCAATTTGTGGAAAATAACACTATTGATATTAAAGAGTGGAAATGGTTGAGCTATATTTCCTTTCACACACAAAAATCACAATGAACACCGTTAAAATAGGGAAAATTGAACTAGCTATTGTTCAAGATCCGTTTGAACTAATTGAATGTATAACTGATACTGCGGTTGCTGGTTATAATTTCACTGCATTACACTCCATTGCTTACGGGACCAAGAGATTTTCCAACGTTTGAATTCAAGGAAAGTTTTTGCGACGGCGCTTTCAATTCGTCATAAAACGCGTCTGAACTAATACTGTTCGTGATCTAGTAAAACATACTGGTTTTTCTTTGCTTGTTTTTTGAAGCTTCTCTTTATTATACGAATCCCGTCTTTTGCTTTTTCCAATTTCCATTTCTTTCTTGTTATGCCCATTGTTGGATACTAAATCTCATAACATTTTTTCTTCTATATATGAAGCTGTATAAGATAAAGTTTAACAACATCACATGTAAGAAAAAAAGAGAAGCGAAAGACTTATTAAAGATTGTGATTTCATATCATTATCTGTATTCAACTACATCAGCTTCAATGATGAAATGAATTCAAACTGAATCATAAGTATGTTTATAGGATGTCCCTTAGACCTATAATTTCAAATTATCTGTTTGCTTCACTAAATGCACTAACTTTCATCATACATAAAGCCAAATGTATCCGTTGTATATTACTAAATGAATGCAAATATTAAATATGTTTTTTTGAGAAAAATATGCTTTTATGTTTAATACGCGTAAGAGCATCATCTAAGTGTAAGCACCCAATAAAAAAATATAAAAACAATCTTACGTTACTTGAGAACCAGAATTTTCATTCCTTCTATTTTCAGCCACCATTAATGTATCCTCTAGCTGGTAGAACCAGGTTATTGCAGTGGGTTAAACAATTGTATTTGCCTTTCACAATGGTGCGAACTATAAAAACCGTAAATATTCAAAGAAATAAAAGCAAAAACTTAAATAATCTTTTTCAAATTTTTTTTCTACCGGAGTAGCATTTTATTCTACTTTTATTTCATTCATTCATTTTACATCAACTGAAACATATGCATAATATGTAGGTAATCTCAACTTATTTCTTTTTTTTTATTTTTAACTTCCAAGCTGCATAAATATGACAAATAAAGATTTTTAAATCATTATAATTTTTAACGGTAATCTTATCGTGCAACATGATGGTCTAAATAAAAATTAAATAAATTACTAACAAAAAAAACTTGAAAAGTGTCTTTGGAATACTGAAAACCGTAAAATCAAATGGATCCATTTCGAATCCTTTAGTTCATGTATTACAATGCCGTCAAGAGTTATCAAACGATTGAAATCGACTACAACATAAGAATAAAGAAAAATGAAAAAATTGGCAACATTAAATTAAATGGAAAAACAGCAGCATGACTGCTGTTCCAATTTGAACGTACAATATAAATGTTATGGATCATTAGTTGATAATTTATTATAACACCTGCTGATTTACCATTGTGTTGCATTAGTTACTTAAGCGACACAAAAATTATTCACATTCAATAGATGTGTCGTATCCACCCTTAGTAAATTATCGAAATAAATTCGTATTGTGATTAAACGATTGAATCACATTTGACACGTTGACTTATTAACTTTTATATTAGAAGATCAATGGATGCAGTTCAAATGTCACCTCATATTCATCTCCATCCGCTTCCAAACGCTTTAATATCAAATTGGATCATTTCCTATATACGCTGCTGTTCTCCTATGCCACTCCATTAATAATCACTTTATTTTTTTTCCTTTTTCATTTACTTAATTTGATTTCAAATCTAATTGACACTTGGGGTGCGATAAAAAAGAAACAGAAACATAATTCACATGCGAAACTCCAGTAGTAGCAATTATTATACACTGGATACTGAATATACAAGGGAGAAATAAAAGTGATGCACTAATTGTGCTTATAAATGAACGCCTAAAGGATTTCCTTTATTCTCAATATTCGCTGAAAGTAAAATGAGAATCGGATTAAAAGTAAATGAATGATAAAAAAATAGGAGAAAAGTGTGACGGAAAGAAATAAAACGGATATTAATTAAAAGGTTGGACGGTCGAGTTAAATTAGTACGCATCTAGCGACAAAAAGGATTAACTATAAGACTGTCATATAACAGTTAAGTGTGCTTCAAGCTGGAATAATCAATGAAATGAATTCGGAAAGTAGATTAATATTCCAGTTGAATTTTCATATACCATTAGAATTCATAGAGATTTATTTTTCATTTATATTGAAAACAGATCAGCATAATAAACATTGTTATTACATAAACAATAGGATGAACTTTTATTCAATTATTATTTAAATCAAATGAATCATCCAAAACACTGCAAGTTCGCCAGAGAAATCAATAGCATTTCAGTAATATTTATATTAATTATATATTAGAAACAATTAAATTAAAAGTATGTATATGACATATGGAAAAGAAAGTATTCTATTTCTACTTCCTTTCACGCTCTATATTGAGATTTCAAAGACATTTTAAGAACAAAAAATATAACACATAAATTGTACTTATTTATTCAGTTCAAATTTATGCCAACCCGTTGGTTTTATTGGCATGTTCTTGTGGAAAACAGAATTATTCCTTTGAGGAGATTGAATCAAATGACTTGTTTCTTGAATTTTATCAAGATAAATTACCTGAAGGTCGTAGCACAAATTTACAGGTTCAATCAAATCAGCTATCGACTGGAATTCCTATCCGTTTTAGAATTACTCAATAAATAAATAGTTTAACTTCAATTCATTTAAATTCTTTTTTCATTACCGTTTCGTTTCACAATTCTAACTCCTCTAAATGGTTTATGTTTTACTTATTGGTTTGGTTGGATTTTGCTAATAAACGATTTCTCTTCATCTTTTGTTTAGATAAATTGTCATTCACTTAAACTCTTTGTCTAGTCAAAATTTTTCTTTAGAAATACATTCGAAACTCGACAAACATCGGAGATAATAAATTATGCACTTTGTTTGTAATTAAATTGCTTATTATTACAAATCGATTATAATTCGATGTCAAACTTTACTGTCTGCTCATCTGAAACTGGTGAAGTGAATTCAATGCAGAAACAAAGGAAAAATTAAAACAAAAATGGAAAGCAAAAAGATAAAATCTTCATTTTCTGTTTACTTGGGAGAGAAATGGATCTATAAATTTTCTTTTTCACTTAACGAAAGATTACACCAATTCAATTTCCGCGAAATCGTTTCAACCGTTCTGTGAATTTTTTCCATTTTTTATTCCTGAAAATGTAAGAGAGAACAATTTCCCCTCGCTGCCTCTTTGTTAGACCCCATAATTCTTGTTCGTTGATGTATTCATCGATTTACCTGATGTTCTATTTATTCTCTTGGTTGAAGATTTGTAAATTTCATTCTAAAATCTATTCTCAACCACTAACAAATGAATCGTTCATGTTTCAAAGATACTTTATTTGGCTTTACTTTATTCAAAACAACGATACCAGGTCGAATACCAAGTGATTTCAGCCCTAAACACATTGTTCGTTATTCAGAATTTATTTAATCGTTTTTTTCAAACTGGTTAAAAATAAAGAAATTTAGGTGCGTATCTGTCTGTTGTTATTCAATTAAATGATTCATATGAATGATGAAGACAATTCACTATCAGGCACACAGTTGAAAAAAGAATAGGCTCATAAAGTTATTACCTTTTCATGCGCCTTCTATTTTCCATTGTTAATATTTTCATTTTGTTTTTTACTATATAAAAATCTAAATCATGATGGAAACCTATCACAACAAATTTTCAAATGGAAAACTGGTTGAATTCCGCTGCCATTTACTTTAAACATTGAATTTTAATTAGTATACTTAATATTGTTTGAAGAACAATTGCCTCATGATTTTTAAATGGATGGCGAGGAGTCAAATTTTAGACCGAAGCATTTTTTAGCCAAATATTTAAAGCGATAATACTGTTTGACCAAAAGACCAAAAGAGTTTTATTTTTTCATAAGTAAACAAGCAAAACTGCCGAATTTCAATTATAAAGATAACTGATTGTCTTCGGCTACTAAATTTGAAATTATTTTGAAATTCATGTACAAACAAAACAGAAGTTGATTTCTTAGGATTTCATTTTATAATAATTTACCAAATAACACTGTTAATCAAATTATCAAAATTTATCTTATTATATCATTAATAAATTTCAACAATTTTATTTCAATTAAATCTTACTAAAACGATAATTTTTGAGAACCTAAATGGCTTTTTTCTACTTCTTTATCTATTTAGAAGTAGAATATGTTACTTTTTTATAAATGAATATCATGTAATTAAATCTTGATTAATAAATGTGATCCCTTTTCATCCAAAATTAATTTCAGATATAAATAGATGGTAGTTAAAGCGGTAAAATAAAACAATTAGTTATGTTTAGCTATTATTGAGCACCGATGCTGGTTCTATATACAGCACAGGGATGACATTGTCCACTAAATTATATATATTATGATATATTGTGAAATTATGTCACTTTGATACGTTTCGAACACCGCATCTTACTCAGCCCTAAAACAATTGCCCAACAGGTTATTGAATTATTATTCACCTCACCATTTTTAATGAAAAGAAGAAGATTGAACTCTATAATTTACATAAGATATGAATTGCAACATATATAATATATCTTCTTTAATTTTCATATTAATTTTCATAACTCAGTGTGCTTTTCAAAATATTTTATTCTAGGATTTATTGTGAGATATGGATAGTATCGCTCAACTACATTAAATCCAAGAGACTAATTGAATGATGCTGTTACCTTAAAAATAAAAAAAATGGAATCTAAATATCCGGCGTGTGATGTACAAAACTAGGGATTTATAGCGCCACTGGGTATTCTATTTTATAAACGTTAAATGGTGTTTTGCCTTACAAAATTTCCGAAACGTAATACGCCAAAAAGCGAGTCGAAAATCAGCATTATAAAACGCATAAATGAATGGATTTATCGCACTGTTAATCCAACCCAACCAAGTTAAAAATATCATAAGTTCCTCACTAATTACACCTTTGGGCAGAAACGGTGTTATTAGGTAGCAAATAAAGAATGGTAACCAACAGAGAATAAAACCACCAACTACCATACTTAATGTTTGGGCTGTTTTTGTTTCACGTTTTGATGAAATCCGTATTGGCATTCGATTACCATTTGTGTGTACCTTTAATTTACTTGTTGATTGACACGATTCCGATATTGATGATTGACTCTCACAAAAATGTACTTGTTGAATTGGTTTTAAAAAATTATTTGATGATATTTTACAAGTTATCGTTGAACTCTTTATGGTTGATGTTGATTTTGATATCTCTACCAATTCATAAAGTGTTGGATTTGATGATTCCGGTTCACAGGAGCTCGCCTGCGAATGACTATGACTCCTTGACGGTATCTGTAAATGGTGATGGTGATGATGATGATGATGGTGATGATTGTGACGATGCTGTTGATGGCAATGATTTGATTTTACTGAACGTCTTGATGGGCTCAAACTGTGGCTGTGACTTTCGAAATCCGATATAAAATCATTTTCTATGTCATTTGTCGATCTTTCCGATGCCTACAAATAGAAGTAAGAGAAAATTTTTTATTCATTCTGTTTAAAACGATTTTTCCAATTAAATGAGATAGCGGTTGTGTATTAAAGAAACATTACATATGACCAGATTCGAATCAATAAATTTCCATAAAAATTGAATAGTAACTGAATCCAATGAAACAAACTCAAAACATTGAATACATTAAACTCTAACGTCAAAAAATATGAATGAACTGCGTATGTTCTTTTTAGTTGCGCCAGAAATTTTACTTGAATTATAAACAATATGTGAAGGAAAAAATTTAGCAGTGTTGAATTCAAATATTTTAGCTTCATCTTTATACATATGCAAAACTAGAGTGAATTTTTTTCTAATTTTGATTGAATATTATCACGGCAAGTAATTTAATATGCCATTACTTTTTTAATTTTGTAATATTTTCATTGAAACCAAAACATGTTAAATTTTAAGAGTAAATTTTTAGTTCTTTTGTATGTTGAGTAACGTTATTTAATACAAATTGCGAAATATTTTTTAGATATTAATTTAAATCGATTGTAACATCCATTGTAAAACAAATGGTTGACTATGTTTTAGAATATATGCAAATACATATATAACTCATTTAAAATTTTATTAAAAAAATGTTAACCTAAGATTATTATGCAAAGGTACATGAAAACATACGGAAACATCATCACGATACATTGTTCACAGCTATAGAATAAGAAATTGTTCCACCTTTAATAGAACAGAAATTTGCAAAGTATTGGAATTTCTTCCAGCACGCAATTCGACAAGCCGATAAAAATTTGTTTTAAGCGGGGTGATAAGCGTTTACCACCCATTACCACCTTAAAGCTTAGCAAAGACATGCACCCATTTTTTTTTAAACTTTTCACAGTTTAAAGGTCACCACAAAGCAGTTTCACTTTCATGTGATCCGTATCTAATTAATTCGCCAGAATTACCATAACACAAGTCTGTTGAACTTCACAAATCGATTCTAATTATACCGGACCAATATTTGTGAGTTATTAAAAAATTACATTTCAATTGCTTCTGTTCACTTCTATCCATTACGAATTCGAATATTTTTTAAACAAAGCACATACACATTATGAATAATTATAAATTAAAAATTAATTTATTCACCTCTGTTTTTGCAATACTATGATGTCTTGAAATGAGAACATAAAATATTTTACTGTATACATACAGCATAACAATCATTGGAATGAAAAATGATCCCATTGCTGAAAAGATTACATATCCTTTGTTTTGATTATATCGACATTCAACTGATTCAGCATTCCTTCTGCCTGGTTCATACCTAAAATGAAAGAAAGATACATTTATAAAATCCATGTAGAAATCCTGAAAAGTATCCAGCAATAAACTATTCCGTTCATGTAAGGATAGTTTACGATGAACAAAAGTTTACAATAATCAATGTAAATTTTATGACTAAGGTAAATTTTTAACAAAATTTATCGCGTGCTTACTGCCAATGGATTTGAAGAAATTTAAATATATAAAAAAAATTCATATGAAATGAGTAAATGATAACTTCATGTAAAATTATTTATTTTGGTTTCTATAGAAATTTAAATAAAATTCAACAGAATTTCGGTGTAAATTCGTTTAATGTTCTAAGATCTACCCAAGAGAATATTATCTACTAAATGATTCACGTAATTTTAATTATAATGTGTCTCATTTTATTATATTATAATAAAGTGATATCCCATGTCGGGTATTTAAATATAAAACAATCATTTTTTTGAATTTAGGAACAAGTCCTTAAAGTTGAGTATGAAAATTAAAAATAATTATCATAATGTGAGTTAGTTAAACATTCTCAATGTATGTAATTTGCGACTTTTCAATTATAATCATTTTAGGAACAAATAAAAACGCTTCATTATGCAAATGGTAATTATGTTAAAATACTCTTTTGGTTCAATTATAGCGCTAGCGTATAACGTAATTAAGAAAGGAAGTAATGGAAATTTATTTGAGATGGTCTGATCAACCAATTGCATGAACTGTGTCGTTTGACTACTATACCGGTTCACAAGTATTATTATCTGCTTGATTTTCTAAAAATACGAATCAATATCAATCTGGTTATTTTCGAATTCATTTCGAAACAAGGAAACATAAGTATTACATCTTTTGGTATATCGATTCACTAAGATGAATCAATTGATGATAATATTTTCAATTGGTTTGTATTATGATTCTAAAGGTGCATGGATGAATTCGTTAGTATGATTTACCGTTAGCCGTTAGCAATAAATTTACAGAAACTCACAAAGACTAAATCATCTGAACGGAATGTATTTTATTCCATAAATTCATCTACCCTTAATCGGAGTACATGAAACAGAATTAAATGGTATAGGTAGATAATGGGATGTTTTAGGATACCCACATCGGATTAAGTTGTAATCAAAACCCATCTGATTTTCAATTCTCCAGCGAAGTAAAAGATTTTTTTTATATTATACTAAAACTTACCAGCCCATGTATGGAGGACATGTAATCGCAATTGCTGCTACCCACACAATAAAGATCATGAAGAGTGCCAATCTTTTTGACCGTCGTTTTTTATAGTGTAACGGTTGTGTCACAGCCAAATACCTAAAAACAAATTGCTTTTATTATTTTTGTTTCTACTAAAAAGGAGTAACATTAAAAACGATTAATGTTGAAAGTCTGCATATAAACGGCGTTTTGTAGTGAGACTCAATCCAATAAATTGTTTATCGCGAAATGACGTCGTTTTTCAAAATAAAAATAATAAAAAGGACAACGTAATAGAATGAATTTTATACATTATGTTAATTATATATCTCATATTACACCTTTAATCTTATGCTAATGTGTATCAAACATAGACATTGAAATATTTTACATATTCGTTAGTTGTCATCTGTGTAATATAGCATGGAATTATTATTTTGATAAATTATACGATAAATGATGTCATATTTGTGGAATGAAAAGTAAGTAGTTATTGTTCATAATGAAAAATGCAAATACCGATAATATTTTGAAATTCGTTATTAACAACAGATAACAAAAACCGAATATATTTTATTAAAAAATATATAGAAATATCTCATATGTTAACCTTAAAGGTATCGCACCTATTTGGTTTTGCATTGAAGGTGTAAATGCCATTTTTTTATTATATCATAATGATAATGGTCACACATTATCATTAACCTAAATTATTCTAGAAAGCAAATAACAGTCAAAATGAATCAAATTAATTATAGTCTCGCATCAATTCATTGACCCTTGGGCAATTCGGCACTATCCTCTAATTGACTACCACCAAGGGTATTCCATTTAATGGAAAGGGTTTAAATTCATTCACTAAACAATTTCACATTTTGTTGTTGTTGAATTAACATATTTGTGTAATCTCTACAGAGTTCTAACTTTTTAGAGCAATGTAGGATTCGAAGCCATTAAAAAATAACTTAAGTGAAATATTTCATTGGAACACCATAACGAATTTAATCCATATTATTTAAAACTCCGATCAGCAGGTGTTTTTTCTTTGTAAATTTAACAGTACATTCATAGATTCTTATTAATATTATAATTATTAATACTCACCTATCCAAACTAATTGCACATAAGCTGAGAATGGATGCTGTGCACAATAATATATCTAATGAGATCCAAATATCACATAAAATCCATCCGACCTGCCAAGAGCCTTAAGAAATCAAAAAAAAGAAAATAAAATTTATATTTTTTTATTTTAGGTTTTGGAAAACGGCCCCTTAAACATATCTATTACTTAAAGGAACTCACAAATTTTATCGCATTTCACCCTCATCGACCACATTATAAATATTAAAGCAATATTCTCTTAATTATTATTTTCTATTTAAATTCAAAAAAAAAATACAATTCGTATAAAAATTGTTTAAAAATCAGGACTTAAGAATGAAAATAAGGTACATATTGTATGGAAAATGAAAAATTTGAGAGAAATGTATTCAAAATTTTTAAGATCATTAATTTTTTTTTGTATATGACTTTTTTGTATACGATATGATCTAACTATACAATATTCTGCAGGTATATTAAAAAAAATAGTTTGTAAAAACAGAAAATGAATTAAGAATAAAATTTTTTTTAGCACCCAACATAATAAAATTACATTTCTTGCATTAATATAGAAAACCGTATTTTTTCAATATTGCTATAGTAAAGTAGATATTTTTTAAAAATTATACCTGTAAAGTAGACGTCTTAGATTTCAAACAAATTACGTCTGAACATAATTTATTTGCCTAAAAATTATGAAAATAGTTAGTAATTCTGTGTTTTGTTGTGCTGTTAATCAAATTTTACTATATTGGGTGCTAAAAAAAACATAAGCGCCTCAGTGAGCACTAAAACTATCATAATATTTTATAAGAAGTCAGATGTTATTTATGAATGAGTGGCCAGAAGAAAATAATAAAATTAATTTGGAAAACATCTTATTTTCTATCTTGTCATCAGATGAATTAGCTTACCAACAATATAAAGCATAACGGCTGGTGGCATTACAAATAAACCAACTAACCAGTCAGCAACAGCTAAACTCATTACAAAACAATTAGTTACTGTCCGTAATCGTCGTGTTGTCACAACAGATATTATAACCAATGTGTTACCAATTACAGTGATTACAATAAGAAATAATAGTAGAAGAACAACAAAACCCTTTGGCCAAGAGTTTAATACTTCACCAATACTGCCAATACCATCACCGGTTGGTGTAATCTTATCACTAGTATCAATTCCACCATGGCTTAATTTGGTGATAGTAGTTGTCAGTGATGTTATACCGTCACCAACATTATTAGCACTTGAGGACGCTTGGATACTTCCAATACTTTTATTATCATCAATATAATGAATATAACTGGATGGTATTATCATTTGGACCGTTGTCAATTCCGAAATGTTTGTTAAATTCACAACATCCTGTCTTAACTGATATAAACTAATGCTAGACGAATTGGACATTAGATTAACAATTGTTTCATTTCGATTTACTGTTAACACATTGATCGTATTAAATTTCATATCAATTTTATTATCTATATCACGATTACCAATGGCGAATAAAGACATCATTCGTATCATGAGATGTATTTAGAGTTTTATACGGAGACGATAACCGCCGCTCACAGGTAATTACACAAAACTTTAAATGTAACAAATGTCTTCATTATTGTTGGTCTTTTGAGTTGTATCATCTATTCCAATATTATTTCAATACTCTACGTCTATAAGAACTTGTTCAATGATGATTAGCCCTCCATCCCATATGAAAAAAAGTAATACAATTTATCCTCACATACATTCACGTTCTCGTACTGAAACGAGATTTGTTTCATTAGTGGTGACTCAAATAGAAAATCGTCTTCAAGAGTCAACTATTAAAGATTCATTTCCATTGGATGGTTAGAATGTTTAGTGATTTATGATACATTACACAAATAATGCTAGTATCATGTTGAGGTTATCACTAGAAAACGTTCAGTGAACTTGATTTTCAGTTTTTCTTATTCCGTTCCAAGTTAGGTAAATAGACATTGCCTATTGGCCTTAAGTTGCAAATGTATTCAAGTGTATAGTCCTCAATATATTGTATGATACATATAGATTATCGTTCACCAATAAATGTTCACTGAAAATAAGATTAATATTTATTTAATGACTTTGCTTTTAGATTGTCTTATTTAGTTGAATTCATTATGACAATATTATAGTGTATCCAAAACACATAGATAACAACTAACATATTAACAATTTTTCTATGAAAATTTTCATAATAATATAATCAGCTTATGGAGTTGCTCTACATATTTATTATTTATAGTTATTGTATTCTGTTTAGTAAAAAGGAATAAATAAATCGAATATCAAAATGAAAAAAAATGGCATATCATTATCAAATGAATACGAAATTCACTGTAATGAATTATATGTCAGATAAACTGAATTGATGTAACACTTAATTTTGTTGAATGTTTTATGGTACTAAATATTTAACCAAAGTGTGCTAAGCAATTGTGTTTAGTTCATATCAGTTATTATTAATCCTCAGTAATTGATACTCATCCAATAAATTTGATTATAAATATAATATAACATTAACATAATCTTTCGAATTAAGTAGGTGGATATTCTATTGGTATAATAAATTGCATAAAATTTACTCATTGTCGTTAAAATTACATCCGTTTAAAGGAAAGTAGTATTAATTATCGTTGAGCACAGTCACTTTAGTAATAACGAATTCCATACATTTTTATAATATTATTATTATTATTATTATTATTATATACATTCTTATGTTGATTTTGAAGGAGCGACCACTTCATGGTTTTAGAAACATTACCTAACTCACTCCAAATTCAATTTTTAATAATTGTTAACAAATAACAACAACTTTACTTATTTTTCATCATATTGTATCAATATAATGAATTTATAATGAAAATAAAAATTGAATTTTTAGTGAATAAATTTTCATACCTAAACAGTGAATAATAAACATAAAAAAAAATGCATTAACAAAGAATACATAGAAAACGATGGGTTATGCTGAATGAAAAGAAGACAAAAATTACAAATTATAATCAGCAAAAAAAGAAGTCTTTTAATATGTTTTCATGTATTTTTATTTTAAATTTGTCACTCAAGAGAAGTTTAGCCCAATAAATTGTCATTTATCCAAGGAGTTTACGACAATAAAACGATGAAGAGAGTATTATACTATATATGGGTAAATAATGTTTTTTCCCAGTGCGCTGTTTTATTTTCGGTTTTCCATAAAAGAACTAATTCAAGAAATAAATATAAATTATAAAACTGATTTTATAAATTTACTTTCTTTTTATTAGGATATTTATGAAACAGTAATTTCCAATGGTTTATGTATGATTGCAATATTCACTGGATTTCATTCCAAGTGGCGAGATAAATATTAAGATATAGTTTATCGTAGGATGTAATAAGTGAAGAAACAAAAATTAAGTTAAAAAATTTTCTAACATCCTTGACAAAAGACTGTATATTTAATTATGATAAGGTGCCATTTGAATCTCATCTCATCAATTCTCACAACACCAAATCGAGACAACGCTAATGAAGATAATCATTATAATAAGTTTTAATTGACTTATCAATTTAATTACATTGATAATTTTTGCCACAGAGGTTCCACTCGATTCACGCACTAACCAATCATCTATTGTTATTCATCACATAAATAAATTGAACGTTCAATTTTCCTATTGGTTTCTCGCTTATCTATTCGCTACAGTTTTTTTCTGATTGTAACATTATGTGGTAAAAGATTTATGGTTATGTTGATGAAGTGATGGTAAAATAAAATAGAAGAATTATACTATGTTTTAGCTATTTATTAAATGGAAACCGAATCTTCAGAAAGCGTTATAAGCATTACAACGAATAGATAATTCTAACACAATAATTAGATAACAGTGATCAACATAAATTTAATGTTGACTAACACTAGTCATAATAAAGTTTTCACTTCTACAATATTTTTATAACTGAATCAATAGTTGTCATTATGGGGAAAAAAGGAATATATAATTTAATTGATTGTCGTCTACCATTGGCCTTTCTCTCTATTTCTGTTTTAATTAAAAACGAGAAATTATAAATGGTTCCGGGTGTTATAAAACGTCTATTAGAGTTTTTTCTTCCCAGCCAATTTAATTGGATAAGGCTATGAAACTTCAAAGAATTTATTGCAAATTGGAAAATTTTACCAAGATTTTATGCACCCAACCATTTTGTACTTCAACGTATTGATAACGGCAACAACTGAAACAATAAAAACTAAAACTTTCGTTTGGTTTGTGATACCAAAGAAAAAAAGGGGAATCTCTGGAAATCGTTTCAATTTAAATATATAGCATGTAATCAATTTGGCGTAACGTAGAGAGATATAACGATTTAGAATCTCATGGTTAATAACCCAATTTCATTTTTAGACGCCAGTAACCAAGGAACAAAAGGAGTAATGGAAGCGTCCAAATTTCTGTATTGCCGTGTCGTGTATTGATAACTAAACCTTTTGTTTAGATTTTGTGCCACATTTTATATAGACGGTTGATGTAAGGATAAAACCCTTAATAAACACAGTAATATTGTAAAGGAACCGCTTTTATATCTAAGTAATATTTTACACGTGGATTTACATAAGAATCGATATGTATCAACGTAGACTATCAAGTTTAACTTTACACAATCCGTTTGATATATCGATCCAAATCATTTTTGGTTTATAAATTCAATTTGGTTATTTTTAGGTTTACTATATTCAATAATATCAAAAAGACTAAATGAGTTTGTGTCTTGAACGTGAAAAGATTGTGGAGAAAGTGATATGCGTGTTACAGAATCGTTAACTGGTATTAGTTCCATGGCATCCTGACACAATCAAGTGCGTAAGAATACTAACGGTATTATTTGTACTTGATATCATAAATCAAATATTTTGTAATTCACACGGAACCTTACTTAGGTGTAGTCAAACCCAAATAATGCTCATTTTCATAAAAATACAAATTTAATTCTATTTAATTATAATTAATCGGAGAGTAAGATTTTTATGAAAGCATTTCCTTCAACAATTTCATTATGATATGCCCGCTGTATGAAGAACTTTTGTTTAAAATATTTCGGATTTTTCTGATGAGTTCATTTTCCAATTTTCTCAAATGGATATTTATTTTCGACTTCCCATTTATGTTAAATCGATAAAAATTTATTACAGTATCTCGTTTGTTTTTTCATTATTCCCATACGAAATAACACTAGAGTGATTCATATCGATTTTTATAAGGACATGTGTAACATCACGTAAAAATTTCTTTTTGGGAGAAACGAAGCCGAATAACGATTAACTCCTTATGATTTTTGAATTGATTTTCTTCGTTGCTAAAAAACGAGTTACTAATTCGTGTAACTCAGTAACTTGTGTACATATTCAACCGTTGGTCTATGATCGTAAGTTTTGGCTCATCCCTTAATTCAAGCCTATCAATAAAAAATCGTATAGATTTATGTAGTTCTTCACGAAAACAAGATTGGCATCTTATAGACACAATTTTCTAGTTATTTTATTTATTTCTACGGCTTGTAATCTACAACGATATGAACCCATTGTTTATCATCACTCGATGTTCAGTTGCTGAATGGTAAATAACCGATTGTATATGAATTCACTACATTATCATATTGAGATAACGCAAGTAACCTTCCTTAATCTATTATATTGTTTGAATACTTGTGTTATGTTACCCTTGAATAGATGTATACCCACTCTTTACCATTTAATTTTGTTAATGAAAAGGAATAATTTTTAAATTGATTGATATTTAATTTAATTAATATTCAAACAAAACATATGTTCATCGTCAAACGGCTTTTGTACATTATTTATTGATGAATAACAATAAAAAGAAAATAACTTTCTTTTTATGGATAACGGTTAAATACAATCAAAGATATTGATCAAATAAGTGGATACTTTTAAATTCAACAATAATTTAATGAAGTCGTTGTAATTTGATAAAATCAATTGGTATAGTTCATATAAAATTACTCTCTTTCTAATAGATAATCAACTGATTAATCGAATTCTCTTTTATGCTTAATCAGCTCATATTCGGCTCATAGAATTCATAAATTTGTGATCCATAAAATGCGTTGTTTTGAGCCCTTGAGAATAAGATCAAACTAGTGAGAAAAATTATTTTTTTTTCTAATCTTTTTCTTTGTTTTTCTTTTTAATTTTGGTTGAAAAGAAAACAAGATCAATTTAAAAAATTCAACATGAGACTGTTTGAATATTTTTCTCATTTCTCAATGAACCATTCATCATTATTGGCGACCTTACTTTTATTATTAGAGTTATTCACATTTTATTAGTATGATAAAATATTACATTCAAAAATAAGAGAGAAGAAAATTAGTGTTGGTTAAATTATATAATACATTTGTATACCACTTGTAGAATAGTTTTATAATGTTAATAAATTTTATATGAGAAAAGTTTTATACTGTATATCCCATAAACGAGAATAATAAGGTATAATATGTACATAACATTATATTTTAATTAAATCACTAAAGTTCGGATATCGTTTCAATCTATTGGAATAAAATAAAAAAAAAAACTTTTAGCATCAAAGCTTAAACTCTGTAATTTAAATTTTACCCATACATATGCTTTTTGTCTGTAGTATGTACGTACATATGTAAATTAATATTTTTTTAGCATCACCAAAAGAATGACTAAATAAGACACAAGAGCAGCAAAAATATTCACACCAAAACGAGCATATTGTTAAGGTTACATAAACGATATATTTTAGCAAAAAAGTAGTGTGAGGATTCTGTGGTAAGGTACCATATTTCATAATACTCTGATTGTTTACTAAATGGAGCAACAGACACCCTATTAATATGTAATATCCGTGTTAAATTACGTATTACATTAATAGTGTGTTTATGAAACCGCACCTTTTGGGACAGATAAACTTTTGTTATTTACAATTTGATGGTAACCAACGATAGAATACATTCTATTTAAATGTTTTCATACAAACGTTTAACACGAAATCTGATTTACTTTTTGGCCCAATTTGTATACCATTTGGGAATAAGTTGATTGTTTTTCATTAAGTAATTCTTTAATTTGTCTCGCATAATATGCGCTATTTTTTAGTGATCTGATCACCTCCCACATCAATTCACCAACTCTAATACAACGGATAAATTTTAGAGTTCCATCCACTAGAAGGAACTACACCCCATTTGACATACCCTTCCACCGCACACTTCATGGTTGCAACGAGCCTTTCACTAGATGCTCCCGTGCGTTTAATATAGACTATGAAGGATTTGATTATAACCTGTCTAGGAGGGTGTTCAGGTCCAATCTAGTTAATATCTCTAATCACCTTCCGTGAGATCTTTTTTTTTTTAATCTAAACAGAAACAATTAATTCGGGTATTGTTGGATTTTAAATATATAGAATAAATAAAATAAATAAATAAATAATATAGTAACACAGACTTTTAAAATAATTTAATTTGTCTCTATGTCAAATATTGATGATATTATGCAGACAATTTAAATTAAATGTGGAATCCACATCATAAGATACCTCAATCTGGTAAAGCTTGCACCACAAAGAAACAAAACCTGAAAATTGTTAATTGAAATAATAAAATTATATTGAAGCTGAATATCAGAATTCAGCATTGTATACAATAACCGACACATAAAAATTGAAGGAAAATTTTTAAGGTTATTTGACCTCAGCGTTTAGTGTCTTCACATCATTATCAGTAATACCAGTTGAATCATACGATACATAAATTCAAAGTGGAATAGGAAAGAAACTCCATTACATTCAATTATTTTGTTGTGTAAATATTATCATTTTCTGTATTTCGTTTTGTTTTTTACGCCCTATGGATTTTGGATATTCAAGTATTATTTTACAATATTTCAATTAAATAAAATCCCACATTGAATATGGTAGGAAAATAAGATCAGGTGAAAATGATGATAAAGGCATTCAAAAATAAAATGTACAGTCACCTGAATGTGTTAATGGAAACTTGCTTATATGCAAAACACGAATCATCAAAGAATAAATGAAATGAAATTAGATATACAAAATGCTTCTGAACAGAATTTTATTTTCACGACTGTTCTCATTCAATTCGTTTTTTTTTTTTTTTCGATGTATCATCTACTGTATATGTATAACATTAAAGTCAACCCCCAATATTTAGCAATGTTTAGCAATATCAGTCGCCAGTGAATGGTGCGGAGGCTACGCAAGCATTGTGTAGCACTTCCGGGCCAATATCAGAATATAAAAGTACTCTTATCATTGACAAAAATAGACTCTCATTGCACGTCATTGCTCTTTGAGTGATCGAAAATTTAGATTCGACGGAACATATATATGAAAATATTCGTATTCAAATGTAATTTCTTAATTTCAATATCTCATTAAAAATATCGATATCAAACAATGTCGATTATAAATTCTCAAAGAATTATTGATTTTATTTATGATAATTCTTTTCTCTTTGATAGATGAGGACGATGAAAATAATCTCCGAGTCTTATTTCAACAACAAGGGGTGTTGTCGAAACATATTTACTCTAATGAAGTATACTCGAGTCAAACTATTTTTGGCCCAGAAAATTGAAAGAAATGTGACATTTGGATATTAATATTTTCCTTGTGAAAAATTTAACTCATTTTCGTAATTTACAAAAAAAATAAAAAATCATGCATTTACTGGGATGCATAATGACGTTTCATTTTCATACATCATATTGCACAATTTGTTAGGTTGTACATGTGATATACACTGTGCAGTCATTCTGTGTATCTAGTATCTATTGTCCGATTTCCATTTATCCTCTGATCTACATGGGATAATGTAATATTTAACAAAACACATTTCTTCAGTTTTTTCAAATTTTTGGTAACATCTTGTGATACAATTTTATCAATTTGCAATCTGATATTTCACATATTATTTCACATATGTCTTTAGGACAATTTGTTATTGATATTGTTCACATCGTTATACGTAGGACTACTAATAAAGTAACAATTTATTATAATAACATCTTAACTCTCAATCCATTACAATTTATTTTGTTTTTTGTATTCCAGTAGTTCAGCTTAAGAAAAATTTGCAAATGTTGACATTTGCAAACAACACCAATGTATAAATCTAAGTTATTGTTTAGACAACAAATATAAAATCAATATTTTTTTGCAATACGGGAAGAGTTTATCTAGAATTCCATTAGTATTCCACTAGTATTGCCAAAAATAATTTAATGACAATAATCTTCCAAAGATATTCGCTTAAATGTTTTAGTGACAAAGGCAAAAGGAATAAAATATTAGATACGATGCAATAATACTGAAATAACCACAAGATAATAACAACGATACATGTTTTTATTAAACATCATCAGCATATCTTGTCATTTTTTATGATTATCTTTTCTAATTGGAATCTAATAAACCATGCAATTTCATGGTTCAATAATACCAACTATCATTTTCAGTTACGGATTCTGCAAATTAATGTTATAAATTCCATTCTATTTTTCTTTCTTTTTCTTTAAATGAGATTAACTTAAGTTTATAAATCGATCAATACGGAACATTTAATCATCATACAACGACATTTTGGAAATTTTTTTTATTAGATGGAAAAAAGAAATTCCCATAATTTAATCAAACAACAAAATAAATTCTTAAAGAAACCAAACCGAATGAAACACGATATCACAATTCATTGATAAATTTTTATTTTTGTCATTTGACCAGAAATAGCATAACATTTTACCCAAATATGAAAATTTCATTCATATTGTATGAATCGGAATCTAAAAGGAATAGACTATTTATCTGTTGTTTAACGGGTTCCACCAACCAATAAGTAAATTGAGAAACTTTTTGTTATCTAATTGTATAATATGTATTTTCTATTCTATATGTAAATCTCAAAATGTTTATATAATCAAAATGGATCATCATATTAATCGTGATATCGCATACCATTTAACATAACTGAACAGAAAATTTCAATTGAAATTTAAAAAAAAAGGGGCGTTAAAACGGGCGTAAAATAAATTCATAAAAATAAACAGAATATATACCGAGAAAATCATTTGATTAACTCAAATGATTAATCTTGACACCATTACAAGATACCGAAAAACATAGTTTCCCAAAATCGATTTTTGGAGTTATTACAATTTACATCATTCAGTTATGTACAAAAGTATGTGTGCAAATAGAATAAAATAATGCCGCAAAAAGGTTAATATTATTCGTTGACATGGTGTTTGACCCGGTTTCACATGGCGAGAATCTCAAGTATTATAATTTGCATACATATTTTATGATGAAAATGCTTTTGGGAAATCTACCCATAAAATTCAATATGTAATATTTACATTACTCCATGTTTATTTGAACGATCGAATAAAATCAAAATAATATGTATTTCACTTTGATTTAACCACCTTAAACTGAAGCATTAAAATTGTGGTTTTCATACAGATGGATGATTTAGAAATGAATTACACTGATACGTGTAACAGTAATTAATTGCAACAAACTTTCTTTATTTCCTTTACAATTTACACAGAACATTCTATAACTATTAATAGCAATATGTAAAGTACGTTAATTCAAAATTATTTCACTAACATTTTCTTTCCTCTTCGTATAGATTTAAATATGTTTAAGTTAATGCGTATTGTCACGAATATGTTATTCAATATCACTCACATATCAATATTAAGTGAAAAACACAGTTAAAAATTATGGGAAATTTATAAAAATCAAGTATTAAATTCTCTTGAGCTTAATTACCCATATAATTAATAACGTTAAAACGAAATAAATTTTATTTTTTATTTTTTCACGAATTTAATCTATGGCAATAAAATTAACAAGAACCTACCATTAAAAATCAAATCAGAAATTCACACATAAACACTTCGTCATCTGAATTTTCATAAATATAACTGTTTACGATTATTTAAAATTCAAAAGCTTATATGTAATTCATTTGCAAATTACATTCAATTACAACTGATTGAATAAATAATTGAATTATCATAAATTAAAAAAAAATATTGACCGTTTTTAAATAATCACTTTAATTTATATTCCAATGAAAATCAATCATTTATTTTTAGCACCAATCAGTAATAGTCACTGATTTAAACCAGATGATAATACGTGTATCATTCACTTATTTCTAATCAATTTATTAAATCAATGTTTAAAACAATATAGATTAAATAATTGTAATTAACTCCCAAAGCAATGTTTTGCTAAACTAAGATTTATAAGAAAGCAAATAATAATAAATTTACGATGAACGCAAAGGAACGAATTTTGACCAGACAGTTTCAGCAACGGTTAACAGTAAACTGACGAATTTTCACATTTTCCACCAAGCCAACGAATTCGTTTCGATAAAAACGAAGATATTTTGACACACACCAGAGGAAAAAAAGGTATTTCTATTTTCCAATTCCTTCTGATAATGATTTTCTTCTGTAGGCCAAATAGAGTGCCACAGCATGATATTAATCTAAAGCGTTACTCATGCTAGAGACCTTGGCTGTAAAATAAATTAAACAGTATTTTTCTTCTCACCCATCATCAACATTTGCCATCCGTTTACGAATAGAGGATAATACTCAAAAAAATTCATCACACAGATATTTAAATTTAATATAAAACCTGTGCTCCGTTCAACTTGAATCAATCCACTTTGATTCTTCCCCAAAATATTTTAACAGCAAGAATATAACAAAATGTGAAATAAAAACAAAATGTTATTTATATGGAAATCGAATCAATTGGGAAGTTTTATAGAATATAGAACAAAATATAAATAATATTTTTCGTGGTATTTATAAAATTATTTATGAAATCAGAATTGCCGGTAATATTCAGTTGACACACAAATTTTTACAATATCAAGTAATGACTGTTAATTATTCGACGGGACTAATTCCATTGTGAATTGGATTAAGTCCAATTATTAATTGTCACCAATTTCTAACTGATTCCTATTACAATAATAAATCATAAAAACATGTTTGTGAAATTTAATTAAATAAATAGAATCTATAATTATTGTAGCTTTAAATTATTTTTTCTATAAAACTATGTCTGGAACATTGATCAATGGCCAAAAGTCTAATAATAACCCATTTTCATTAGATCTATTCTATTGTATTTTTCGTAAAAATTTTGTTTTACTTAACGAAGTGTTAAATTATGCTAATAGAAACATACTGTTTACATCTATCCAATATTTATAGTAATCCAGTTTATTAAACAAACATGTAATTCTACTTTATATGGTCCTTCATCATAACCTATTAAATATTAAACGATTTTCAATAAATTTAATTTATAGAAGATTTCCATCAAGAATAATTTCCCATATAAAATAGAATATATTGAATCATGTTAAACCATAATAAATTCAATCGAATCAGTGCGGTAATTGATTTAACTATAAAACAAGTTTTTTATAGCAAAGATGAAGAACTGAATCAAATAAAAGGCAAAAATGAATTCAGTATTTTTGGTATTGGGAAATTTTAAGTACTTATTAATGTGCCATTAATTAATATAAAAATATAAATTTTGTTAATCTGGTTAAACAGTATGTATAATAAATTTAAGTGAACACTCATTAAGATGTTTTTTATTTCAATCACCTATTGAAGATTTAGTTTAGATAAAATCAGATTACCAAAGCCGACACAACGTTTAATAATATCATTATGTTCATACACTTTTCCGGTTCTCATTAGTCAAACACACCATCTAATCATTAATTTATTGTTTGCTATATGTACGAAAGATCAAATTGTTTCGGCCACTAAATAAAACTGAAACGAAAAAGGATTTATTTTTCCAATTGAAAAATTAAATTTAACCGGCATCATGAATGGATTGAAATTTGTATAGTATATAATCAACTTGACCGACGAAAATGAACTGAGTTTCTCTTCGAATTTTCGTCAATGAAAATTCTATAACTTCTATAAGCGAGCTGAGTAGAAAGATATACATAATATCACATACATACCGCTGTAAAAACAAAAAGACATTTCCAAATACCTCCAACAGCTTTTATTGATTAATATATATATATAATTGTATTATATTATTATAAAATTCATTCTTATTATTGAATGTCAATTTAAATGTAAACCAAAATGAAAACTAAATTGGAAACACAACCCAATTAATTGTTAATTTCTCTTTGTATTCTGTTTTATAGAATACATTTCCATAATCCATAATAGCTTTATAATATATATAATTCTTGGAATTCTTTGAGGTTTTTTTTCTAATTTGCTCTGGGATATACATTTTTGGGCTTGTGGTTCTCTATCACTTATCATATTCCATTCAATAATTAGGCGAAAATTGACCGTTACACCCATGACCCACCTACACCGACATGTGTCTAGAAAATATGAAAACGAAAAATGGATTAATAAACAATTTAACGTTTATTTAATGAATAATTAGTTACCTCATGTTGCCAGTAAATAGAAAATGCCTAGAGAATAGTAATATGGGAAAGAAAAATTTATTAATAATTATTAAATGGAATTCTTCTAAGAAAAAATATATGATAAATGAACAATTTCAGTACTGATTTCTGAAAAATTCACGACCGACTTTTTTACGTCGTAAAAAAAAAGTATCGGTTTTATTGTGAAAATCAAATGGTCATTGAATGACGGCAACGCCCTGAATTTCATTTGGATACGCTTGCATATTTAATTGTGGTATGAATAGATTGACATACCGATTGCCATACACTACTTCATTATTTTATCAATTTCTTTTTGAGGAAAGTCTCTTTGAGGTTATGTTATGTTCACGTTTCCATCGGTTCGCCAATCGCCACCAAAACCAGAGGGTTGTAAGAATTTATATTTATAATGAGCACCATCGACATTTATGACTATATAGAATCGGATATTTCCACAATGTGGAGAATGTGGATTGTCTCAGAATCGTCAGACGAATAGATTTCACGTACGACGTTTGTGTTCGAACAATGTTACCGGGTTCATTGAATTTGATATAGTTTTCTGATCCTGACCGCATAATCAGGCGAATTCTGTGGTCTTTCTCAATTTGTTTCAATCCCATGTAAATTAACTCTATATTAGTGGCACTCTCGCTCTCCTGCACACCAGATTCCATTGCCATTGGCTAATTCAATGAAATGGTCGTTCCATATGCCAATATTCAAATATGATTGTATGAACTACATATTTTTGAAATCTACTCAAGGCAAAGAACTTCCACTTGATGAGTTCTCTTCAAGTAACATTCAGTCAAGTATACAGGGAGAATAACCGTTCTACCACAGAATGAAGTGGATTTTAAATCTAACTATATCACTTCTTTCGCAAACCATCCAATATCTGATATGTATCTAACAGAGATCAATATCCCATTATGTTAACATGAACTATGTATATTTGGAAAAATATACTGTCCACTATAATAAATTGAACTACTCCGACCAATATAATGAACCAAGAAACAATAATTTCTAGCCATGTAAAATCATTCAGTGGGCATTCAANTCATCCAATATCTGATATGTATCTAACAGAGATCAATATCCCATTATGTTAACATGAACTATGT
>JXOR01001231.1:298-13026 GCA_001014335.1 Coboldia fuscipes
TTTAAATTACATTCAGTTCCTACATCGACATGGTATCATTCACATAGATTCAGTGCCTACATGGAATAATACACGGTCGTGAAATAATTTCATTCAATCTGTAGGATATTTGCATGAAAACAAGTCGGCCGTGAATTTATCTTTCGCTCTGAGAAGCATTACTAGTTACACAGTAACTGTGAAAACCATGTAACAAGTCTACTGAAATCGATGTTTCATATGAGTGTCTTCATTTCTTCAGGAGATGGAGAGGCGACGCTTCAAAATATATTGTGTGTACGAATCGTTTCAGAAACCTCTTATATCACAACGTCTATTCATAGTAACCTACTGCTGTGTTGAATGTTCATCTCTTCGAATAGGTATTACCACGTAAGTATCATTGAGTTACATGTTTCACATACTGTTTTCATTTCTTTCACTGTTATTAGATTAACTGCTTTGCGTTATAAATTTCAATATTATTGTTAATTGCTTGCTTCTAAAAACTCCTTTATCGCAATTTCTTCTCGTATGTATATTCAGCATAAAACAGTATTAATATGCGGCTCTTTTGAATTAACTTTTGAATCATTATTTCCACATCGGTCTGTTCACACCATCAATCATCTCATTCTGTTATTACAACTTTACTTATATTGTTATTATAAATTCACAGAATTCTGTTACAGAATTTCGATTTCTCCGGTCCGTCCAGCTATTCTGATTATGCACTGATTATGTATAATTTAATACAGTGTTACAGTGTATTATTCTACAGGACCTGTATCCTGATATCCGATATCAACGATACAAAATATTATTTTGAAATTATATTGAAATCAGTGTAAAAGTAAGCAGAGGTTTTCGCAATCATTAATTAATTTATGCATTTTTGCTTACGACAATTCCACGTTAGATCTTTATCAGTCGAGTTTTTGTATGAAAACCACTTGAGATAAGCATATCAGTGAAAATGATTCCAAGGCGAAGAATAAAACCTGGCGTTAATCTTAATATACGTCGCTCCAATAAGACGACAGAGACACTAGTTACTCCCAAAGTAGAAAAAGGTGAAAGTGAAAATGCCACGAAACTTGAACCAGATACTAAGCCAGCGGCTATTGAACCACCGAAAATTGCTGAATCAAAAGTGGACCAATTTCAAGAGCCCCCATCACCGAAAACAATGCCCGAATTCTCGGTACCGTCCCCCTCAAGTGTTGGTGCTTCAAGTCCCATGAAACAAACTTCTCCAGCAGCAAAACGCACACCTGAATATAGTATGCCATCCCCATATCGTTCAGGTCCATCAAGTCCGGTCAGAGTCTATCCACCAAGTCCATCAATTAGAAATACAGACCAATTACCAGGTGGCAAAGTACGTCAACGGATAAAACAACCACCCTCAATGACTGGACGACGTTTTAGTAATACAGCTAGTGAGAGTGAAAGTGGCGATGAAATACCTCCAGTACTAAAAGAAAAGGCTGTAAACTCTATACCTTCGAGTCCGGTAGCAAGTCCACTGAGCTACAATTCATTAATGTCACCTCCACCACCTCAAGTGTATCGTACACCCAAACCAAGAACTGAATCAACTAGCTCACATGTATCTGATGTTCCTAGTCATCATGAAAAAGCTCGTAAAATATCTCGAACGGAAGAAATTCATCGAGCAGCTGGTGAGAAGCGCAACGGTCTCCGTTTTAACGGGGCGCTTAAAATGGCTGATTTAATTTATTATAATCCCTCAACGAATCCAATGACTAAAATACCATCAAAAAATAAAGTACGAATCATTGATGATATTTCACTAGATGCAAAGATGCCTGAGAAGACCACAACAGAACAGGTAATTTGATTCAAATGAACACATTCAAATGGTTGACTTATGGTATCTATTTTATTTTTAGGAACCAATGGCTGTACCTCAAATAAAATTAGGATTAAATAATGAAATTATATTAGATGATACCAGTCTTGTAATTGAAACTACACATGAAAAAGTAGCTAGAGAAGCATTATTAGAAAGTGAAGTAATTTATCATGATGAAACTACAGGATGTAAGTAATTCCATCAAAACTAGATACATAGATAACTAATGAGTATTGATTATTTTAGCTGGTTTCTATAAGAAACATCAACGGGCCAAGGAATGGACGATTTCAGATACTCTTAAATTCTATAAATGCCTTAATACTGTCGGTACTGATTTCAGTTTAATGGTGTTATTGTTACCTGAACGATCACGAAGAGATCTAAAACTAAAAGTAAGTGTTGAAACATTTTCACAATGATATCGTAGTAGTGACTGTTTAATGTGTTCTATTTTAGTATAAACGTGAGGAACGTATCAATGAACCATTAATTAGAAAAGCTTTACTAAACCCAAAAGCCTTTGATATAGAAGAATTAAAGAAAACATTCGATGAAACAGATGAAATTGAAAAGGCAAAGGGGATACATAAGAAGTATGCTGGAAGACTTAAAGCTGCGTCCAAGAAGAAAAAGAAGTAATAAATCTTTTCTTTAATTAAATATTATTCAATGGTACAAGTTATGTATATCTAAAATGTATATTTCAATAGATCACCACGAAAATCGAGGACGAATCGAAGGCCATCCTCGAATGCTATTAACGAAAGTGTAAATATTGAAGAGACCGAAGACAGTATCATGGAATTAAACGAAACACCAAATGATAATGTTCAAGAAAAAAAACCGAATGTGAAGGCATTGTTAAATAAAACAATTAAAAACAAACAAAAACAAAAGGAAATTGAAAAAAAGAATTCACTAAAATCGAATACCAAACGAAAAACAACAACAAATAGTAAAAAAAAGAGTACACATAATGAGAAAACCAACGACAACACCGGATTGAAACAAACTCCGAATGAAAAGTTACCAGGTGAAAAAGAGGATGGAGATACAATGTTAAAGAAAAGTAATAAGAGAAAGCCACAACGAAAACAAAATAAAAATCCAACAAAGAAAAAGAAAAAATCGAAGGTTGATGAAACCAATGAAAAGACAGATGATCAGACAATTGAACCACCTGTAAATGAATCAATAATAGAGACATCAGATAAAGTATTACTGGAAACTATGACTCAATTAGAGGAAGGGATTATCAATAGCAATAATAATGAAACTCAATTACAAGATGAAAATACAGAATCTGTAATACATTACTATTTTGAAGCTGATAATAATGATCCAGAAAATAATTCAACCATTAAACTCTATGATCTTGATTCCCAGCAAACTATTTTATCGGAACCAAATCCAGAAACAACTGCATTTAGTAATATAAAATCGGAACCTCAACATCAACCAGTACCATTAGTTGTAAGATTCTATACATTGATATCAGTTGTATTAATTTATATTAACATCCATATTTATAAAATTTTAGACAAATTCTCCGTCTACGATGATTACCGAAGAAACAGAACAAGAAAGTTTTACAAGCACTGAACCAATACTCACTGCGGTAACGAATGTAGCTGACCCTCTGGAACTGGAATCTGAGGAAAGCACAAGTGAAGAGCCGAATTATTCCTTACATGTATTTGGTAATGTTGATCCATTGAATTCGAGTAATATTCGCTTTGAGGTATTTGTAAAAGATCCAGACACTGGAGAACTAATGAATGAACCGTTGGATCTACCACCAGATGTTTTGCAGCAAATCGTTGATTCTAATCGAGATAATATTATCATTCGGTAGTTTTCGAATTTTGTTAATTTATTGATTGTTCTGTTTCTTGCCCATTTTAAAATTTAATTTATATCGTATGCTGTAATATTAATCACGTTATTTATAATAAATTTGGTATATGAATTCTATTCGTACTTAGTTACCTTTCGGATAACTGCTTTCATTTATGATAAATGGTCGGTTAACAACCAACATCTTATACGTGTACAATCATTTTGAGGTCATCTGAGACCTCATTTATGTTAAAATACACTCTTAATTCAATGTTTCCTTTATTTCATTTTTGCCGATTTTATACAAAGTTTATGAAACTGAATTATAATGTTAGTAATATTTAGAAGATTTCTTAAAAAAATATATAAATGGGTAGTGGTACATCTAAGCTGATGCTAATGTTTCATTAATAATAATCAATTCAATTGTCGGCCTGTAAAGTGAAACGGGTAGTTTCATCGCTACGCTTCAAATTCGAAATGGTCATCAAACGAAAAGCTCTCAATTTGGACCAAATAGTAAAGTTAGTGTGGCTGAAAATTTGTGCTGCCATCAATGCAGCACCTTCTGCATTCAAAACGGTTGTACAACCAAGTCCTGAAGGCATATTCAAACTAGACCAAGTATCTTCAATCTTATTGTTTGGTGGTGGACAATTGATTACCGGATGGGTGGAATTTCCTGATAGTACTGGACCCAAACCATTGGACCGTCCAGCAACGGCAATAATCACCAATTTCTGATAATCGGCTTCATATCGTCTCAGTATTTTAATGGTATCTTCAGTACCTTTATGAGCTGATGATACACGTACTTCAACATTTAAACCAAAAGTTTTACAGCAGTTTGCAATCTTTGTACAATGACCATTATCTGATGGACTACCCATCATGATCACTACCATGGTATCATTATATGGAACCATAGTTTCCAGCTGTTCACTGACCCACTTAAAATTAGCCTTAACTACTTCCAAATCCTTTTCAGTAGCTGCATGTTTCAAATTACGATATACTTGTTTATCAACCATTCGTCTTGGATCACCTTCCGGCCATAATCGCCATGAATCTGAATCAATAACATCGGCCAACATTATCTGACCATCCTTATCAATTCCGTATTCAACTTTCATATCAACCAGAGTGCAATTTTTCTGATTCCATGCCCTCTCCAATATCTCAAAAACAGTTGCTGTGGCCTCTTTCATTATATCAATCTCGTTTTGACCTAAAATTGATTGAATATTGTCTATGTATACTGAATGTAACCAGAAATTAAATAATATGTATATTCAATTTAAGGGCACAAAAGGTCAAGTTAAATGTTATTGATGTTCCCATCCGTAATTTGTTTTCTTAATAAACAAACATAGTAACAGACTATTTATAATACGATTTTATCATTTTTATTATTGCTTACCAATCGTACGATTGTTGAATGTGAACTCTGCCGATAGTATTTGTTCATCGGACCACATTGGATCATGATTGGCGTCATCCTTGAAATATGTCTGCAATTTGAGTGGTGCAAATTTAAAACCTTCTTTCACACCAGGATGTGTTCGTAAATAAGAACCAGTAGCAAGTCGTCGTGCCACCCATTCAATTGGTATCATTTCACATTTTTTTGCAAGGAACGAATTCTCCGTTAAAATACGATCGAATGCCGTGTGAACTCCTAATGTTAGATAGATGAGTGTATATATTTACATGAAAACTGTCAATATCAATCATTGTATTTACCAGCCGCATTTAAAATTTCAAATATTTTAGCATTTGTTTTATTTGATATTACAGCTTTGCCAGCCATTTCATTCCGTTTGGCACCATCACCGGCCGTTATAATATCCTTGCTGCGAATAATTACATGTGCTGGCATTGATGGGATTTCTAAAATCTCCTTAGTTTTGCCCTCATTCAATTTGGCACCATATTTAATACCACCAACTAAAATGCCAATAATTTTGTTATGATTATGCACCACTCAATTAATCTAAATATTGATTATTACTTACTTTCACCGGCCATATCGTTATGTAATTCCAGAACTTTATCAGTAGAATATAACAAAAGAAGTGTTATTCACTTGATAATCACAATTGAAATGAATTTCAATAATTATTATAATGAAATTGAAACCAAATCAATTTAACTGGAATGAAACACGTGAAATAAGTTCCAGTATAATGAAACTTCTGAATTGTTTAATAAAAATCCATTAACTTAACTCACACACATGAAACAAATAAACAATTTTAAATAAATAATTCCAAAATTATTATTCCAGTTTAACACATTCAACCACTTTCATTACCACTCAGTTATCATTCAAGTTTTAAGCCGACTGGGTAATATGAGTCTACATAATGATCCACCCATATTTAAGTGAAATTTGTGCAAATGTGAGTTACAACTTAAATCTTTAATTCCATGATTTTATATTGTAATACATTCACATTGTTATTTGCTTCGTTAAACGATGAAATCGCTTCTCCATTATCAGTTCGCAAATGCTTTAGCGTGTTCAGTTCATAAATTTTGTTAAACTGATACAATTTAATTCTCAAATTGGTTAGCGAATCCCCAAAATTGAATATGTTTAAATTCAATGTTTTATCTTAACTCATTACAACACTAAATTGGTGACTCTACCAGAATATGGTTGCTAATTTTAAGAGAATGAATTCAACCGGGTATCTTCCGGGTAAAAAGTACTATCGGTTTTTCATTTTTAATTTTTCAAATTTGGTTTTCGTAGTTAATTTTAAATTAACTATTAGCAGTATAATACGAACACATATATTAATTATAACTAAGATAATAAAGAATTACGGTGATTTAGTTGATATACAAAATGTACAAATTATTGGACGTTCACCATACGTCTCCATTGAATTTAAGTGATTAATCCGAATACAAGGCTGTAGTGTATTTCCTATTAGAAAATCACACTGATAATATTGGTCAAACGCTTAATGATCGTAAATTATTGGCATACCTGTAATTAAAACTGCGCCTAAATGCTCTATGTAACTCTTAGCCAGTCGAAGTGTCTCGATCTTGGACAATTTCCGATCCTTTGGTTCCGTTGGAATGAATGATCTCAGTGTATTAAAAGCTGAATTCACACTGCAAATTAGAAAGGGTTGTTAATACAAATCAATTTGACAATTTAATAAAATTAATTAAAAGAAATTAGATACCACTCAGAAGAAATACCTGTGAGTTCTATACCTCTCTCTAGCGTTTGCTTGATCCCGTTGTTTAGGCGAATCTTCCATTTGATATAAAAATTTTAACCCAATGTAGCCATAAAATAATTCGTTGGCTCTTATTAATATTGAATTTTTCCTCAAACACACTTAGAGTGTTAAAAGAAATTCGTCTATACTCTGTGATGATTCACAATTAACTGAATATTTGGATTAGAATATGACCTCGATAATATATGCGGTTTCAGCGACAAAGATCATAATATGGAATATCAATTATATCATAATGGGATAATTAATGACCTATGATTTTTATGGATTTTAAAGCTATTCAGTGTTAAATGATATATCTGTTATAATACACTGAACAATAACGGAAGATAGTAACATGCAGTTTACATGTTAGTAACTATTAAATGAACAACTGCATTGTTGTTGCTTGTATGGAAAAGCCATTCATAAAATTTAACTAAATCAAATTCCTCGGTTTACTAAAAATACAAGCTGAACATATTAAATTTAATTGGCCGTGAAATAAAGAAGAAATTACATTCGTTGTTGTATTACAGTAGAAATTAAAATGGCTTAACAATCCAGTTAGTTTGTTTTATTTTTAAATGATGCAATGGCTTTAAAATCCCTTCCAATAAATCTGTCAATAACGTAGAAAGTGTATTTTTTACTTTCGTCATATCCTTTAGTGTCTCTTACACCCTAAGAAACAGGTCAAAATATTTTGATCCCTCAAGAAACATAACACGTTCAATTCCAAACTATTTACAACGATCCTATGCCATAATGCATGGTTGTAGACATTTTATTGATTAAAACTGCTTCATTTGTAACGCATTCATAATTGAGGTACAAATTGTAGTATGTAACATAATATTATAAAGAATTGATTGAATATCATTTTATTTTATGCTTCAAATTGGCATTCAAGAGTAAAGAAAATAATAAAATGAAAAATCAATTAACAATAATTCTTATAGTACAGTAATTCAAAATGAAACAAACTGATCATAAATAGCAAATCCAACTGCTATTACATGTATACATACAAAAATCTAACTTAAACAAATTGTTCAATTCCATTAAAATATAAGAAAATCAGATCGGAAACTGCATTTCCGGGCAAAAGCCAAACCTGCAATGGTCGGTGAACTGAATGCAATATCATCAAAACTTAATGGATGGCCTAAGTAAAAACTACTGCGTACAGCTTGAATTAATTTTCTGCCAATTCCATTACGTCTTTTATTAGCTGGCACCCAAATTCTTGATATTCCACATCTTTAAATATTAAAACATTTAAAAGTAAACTAAATTATAGAATTACTTAGTTACTTACTGCACAGGATAAAACTCTGGTGAGAAGCAATCAACACCGTTCTCACGTATATAACGATTAGCCTGTTCTAATGGTTGTGCTACACAAATGCCAGCCACTTTATTCATAGCAATTGCTAAATAAATCATAGCATGTGGATCTAAATCTGTTGTTGTAATACCAAGTTCCTTATCTACAATCTCTAAAATCTTCTTCACTTTTTCTAGCTTAACAGCCCCATCGTTTTGTTGAACAATAATGATTCGCCCGTTTACACCCCATTCTGGTACATTAATGGCAACACGTTCAGATTTCCAACCCTACAATAAATTTCATTATGAAGTTTATTATAGAATTAGTATTCGGACGTTATCTTACATTGAATTTCAGTACTGTTATTGAATTGTGTATTTCATGATGTAAAAGTTCATCTTCTGGTTCATTTGATGAATATACAAAATCACATTGATTGCATTTCCTTACACCAAAATTCTTTTGCCCAGCATCTAGTTGGTATTGATCATCGGGTACTGGATTGAATTTCTTTGGTCTTGGTGAATTTTTTATAACTTTTAATGCATTATTTTGTACATCATTATTCCTTTGACTCGAAAAAATTGGAAAATATGTCTTGGAAACTTCTGAATTCGACTTATCTACAATAGAGGAATGACGAATTAAATTTGGCTATAAATACTTGACAAGTATAGCAATCACCATTCTCCGGAGATTTGTCTTTTTGGATTTCTGTTCGTATGTTCTCTTTTTCTAAATTATTTGAATCGTCATCATCTGCAAGCTCATTTGTAATGCTGTTTATGTACCTGCGAACATTTTCCAATTCATCATCAGAATCTTCGAGCGCTAAAATTCAATAATAATTATTTACTGTAAAATCAGTGAATGAAGAACACACCATACCATCAGTATTTATTCTTCGCTTAGCAATTGGTGTAGAATCACTTTGTGATGGTTTCTGAATAACCTTTTTTGTGCTACTCTTCCCAGGAGTTTTCTTTAGTACCTTGTTATTACGAAATGTGGGTGAATTAACTTTCGGGGATCCCTTCTTTTCTATTTGTTTCCGTTGCTTTTCAGCCATTACAAACTCCATTCTTTTTCGCTGAGCGAAAGCCAATCTCTTGGCCATTGTAATTTCTGCCGATATCGAATCATAGTCCTTTTCTGATCGATTATAAAAATCTTTGGTGGAAATTGATGCGAATGCTTTGAGAACACTATCAGGACTTCTAATATCTGTCATGATTTACAGTGAATGATCACTAAAGTCGACACACACAAAATAAACACTTTCAACACGTGTATATATTTAATTAGAATTAAATTAAAATTAAATAAAATAACTTTCTCACAACTTGCAGCAACTTTGCGATTTAATCGGAAGGTGATTTTTTGGCGCGAAAAACTTTCTATTCCCTGAAGTTGATTACCTTTACTGATAAACTCTTGGCAACGTTGGCAAGAATGGTAAACAAATGAGTTAAAAATAAGTGAAATTCACTTTTACCCGGTAAACTGTTTATATAGATGTAGTTTTATGATCCTGAATGCGAATCGAACAAATTCTGAGATCCTTCTACATATTGTTTCAATTCCATGTAAATTATCTCTACAGTTAATGGCACTCTAACTCTCCTGGACACCAAATTCTATTGGCAAATGGCTAAATATTAGAGCGGTCGTTCCAAGTCTTGCGTACGTATTCACATGACAGAGCCCACGTACATGATTTTCGTATGAATCAAATTCATTTGGAGCAAACAATCAAGTAGCTGTCGTTCAACTCATAAGGGTGTCACATTTAATGTGTGTTATTCAGACGGATAGGACATTCTTAGAATAAATATCTACTCAATTGTTTGTTATTATTTACAATTTGTATGAAAATTTTGTTCAGAACTTTTACCGCAATCATAAAGCCAAAAAACAATTGATGCAGTGATTAATGTGAATTACAGTTGAATTAGTTTTATTAAGTAATAAGTATTTCCAGTATTACATAAATTTAGAGATGGATGGTGCNCTCAATTGTTTGTTATTATTTACAATTTGTATGAAAATTTTGTTCAGAACTTTTACCGCAATCATAAAGCCAAAAAACAATTGATGCAGTGATTAATGTGAATTACAGTTGAATTAGTTTTATTAAGTAATAAGTATTTCCAGTATTACATAAATTTAGAGATGGATGGTGCTAACACATTGAAAAAGCCGGTTGTCAATAGATTAAATCTCTCAAAGATTCTGTTAACAATTCGAGAAAACAGAAAACGTTTAGAATCCAATAGGCCACCAGAAATTGAGTAAGATTTTTTGTACTGGAGGATATTTCAATTTCTAAATATGATTTCAATTATCTTTTTAGAACAAACGATGGAAGTGGATTACAAATAGATACCATTGTTACAAAATTGATAAATGAAAAACAAATTCCGAAACAGATACCTGATGAAAGATGTACCAAAGACACCGATGAAATTAATTCGATTGAACCGGAGGAAATTGTATGTTGAGAAATGTTTTTAACAATTGGAAATTTTTCAAAATAATTGTTTCTTGTAGGAGTTAGAGGAAGTGGCTGTGCCACAATTGAAATTAGGGCCCAACAATGAAATAATCTTAGATGAAGGAAGCTTAACTGTTACCAATACACGAACCGAGAGAATTATTAAACAAATGAACTCTGTTCAACCGAAAGTGGAAAATGATGATTGTAAACAATTTCATCAAGATTCGTTTGTTCAACTTTAATATAACAATTATGAATTTTAGGTGGAGTGTCTAAGAAAAGAATATTTAGTAGGGTATGGACTATTGATGAGACAGTGAAATTTTACCGATGTTTGTGTGTGGTAGGCACAGATTTCACTACAATGTTGGAATTCTTCCCAGACAGAACTAGAAATCAATTGAAATTGAAGGTAATATTCTTTTATTATTGTATGCAATCAATTCTAATTGCAATTAAATCTTCCAGTTTAAGAGAGAAGAACGTAATAATAAATCAATTGTTGATAAGGTTATTTGGGATAACAATCACTTTGAAGTAGAGGCATTGCGGAAGCAATTAGAAGAAAGAGAATTTGCTCCAGGTTCAAAAGAGCATAAGAAAAAGTGGCGGGAAATGAAAGAAAAGTGGAATTTGGAACACCAGTAAGAGATTCTGTATTTTCACAATTACATATAAAATTAAATATCCGTTTTCATTAATTTTCAGAAGCCTTAAAGCAAAGCGAAGATACACGCGTACATTAGCAAATGCCAAAAGAGCGTACGATGCTGAAGGGCTGAAGATTTTGAAACGGAAGACACCGAAAACACAGGCTGATGTTCTTAAAATAGTTGAAGTATAACATTGTTAATCTATTGTTACCGAATTGCAGAATTCTATTTGCAATAATCTTTATCGTTGATAAGAAAATTTGGAATAAAATTGAATTGAAGAATATTTTAAAAATTAAAAACGTGAGCAAAATCGAAGATTCATTAGTAAAGACTGAATCCAAACTAGTCACATTTGAGCTACATACAGACCTGGTCTAGTCAAGTTTCTCCAACTTTTAGTGTTCTCAGCTGACTTTTATTTACGCTCGTCATCATCTCGAGTATTTAATTTAAAATTAATATTATCAAGTAATTGAGTGTAAAATCTCTTAATTAATTAGTCAAAAATGAGTGCAACTGTGGATCCAAGACGTGCCGATAAAATCAAGTATTACAAGCCACCAGAGAATCCGGCAATAAACGATGATCTGATGCCTGACTACATGAATATTTTGGGTAAATTAAATTAGTGAATCAATGACAAAAATTATCTTTAATTTCTGCCGAATCTTAACAGGGATGGTATTCTCAATGTGTGGACTGATGATGAAACTGAAATGGTGTGCCTGGTTAGCCCTATTCTGTTCATGTATTAACTACAGCAATTCCAAAGGTCAAGACGATACCAAACAGGTAGGCTCAACAAACACACCATTTTACAAAAAACATGAATACTAATCGTGTTGATTTTTTTAGGTGCTCTCGTCATTTATGCTCAGTTTGAGTGCCGTTGTCATGTCCTACCTCCAAAGTCCAGCACCAATGACCCCACCATGGGCAAGTGTATAAAATATGTACGATTAAATGTTTACATATTCCTTATATTCAATATACAAATATCCAATTAAGAATAAATCAGTGATTTAGTTATTCACGTCAAAGATCAATTCTAGTGTTACCAAGTTTTTAATTTATCTCCGTAGATTAGAATTTTAAATATTTAAAGTCGACTAAATAACATCTCAGACAATTCGCAAATTGAACAAGTGCTGGGACTAATGTATCTTCACCAAGTCTTACATCTCCACATAATCACAGGCAAATGACTTACAAAACGTAACGAACGTTAGATGAAAACAATTTATTTTATTTTCAGTGCAGACAGAAGAATATATTTGTTTTTTTTTTTTTTTTTTTTTTT
>JXOR01001234.1:0-13409 GCA_001014335.1 Coboldia fuscipes
TCGAAATGAGAGCCGTGTCACTTATACCATTATTTCGTTATACGGCAGTAATCTCTTAGTGTTACATCTTAAATTTCGATCGTCCAATACTCAGACAAATGTTACAAACTAGATATTTGTATCAAAGTTGGAACATTTGCTTTAGTATTGACCGCCACCAAAAATTAAAATACTCCTTGTATGTGATTTATAAACCCATTATGTATCGTTTTCGCGTAGTATTTTATAATGTCGTAGTATATACGATATTTAGGTTATAACTTTTAAATTAATTAAATTTTTAATTAATATATTCTGATGAATTATAGAGTAAATTAATGCCTACAATTTGGCGTTTTTACATTGTGGTTATCATAATTAATTTTCGAGTAATCAGCATTACAAATTTATAAACTTTAAGGAATAACAGTTGTTTTCTCACAACTGAACATACCTAGTATATTTATATCATGATGGGATAGTACGTTCGAAATATCATCTTTATTGGAACAAAAAAATTTCGAGTGCTAAGGGTTTACGAATTATTTCATATTGATTATTAAAAGTTTTCTTTCTAAATTTAGTAAGTGTAATATAATATCATTATCAAATTATAGCTAATAAATCAACAAGGTGAGTTAGATGATCCATTTACAAGTTTTTACATAAATTTTACACTACATTTGAACAAAATATAAATGAGAACATTGTTTATCAAATAAATCTCATTCGGCATATCGGAATCGTTCATTCTTGTGCGATTTATTTGGTTCTGCAAATTCTATAACACAACTAGGTGCGTTATGGGTTAACAATTCCTTCATGACACCAATATGGACTCTGATTAGAAAACTATGACTTCTAAAAACGCCATAAATAAATTTAAACATAGATTATTTTGTATTAAGAACAAAATTTGATAATGGATATTTTTAATTTTATTTTATAATTTTCTTATTGCATAAAATATTCTGGATGATCTGAATCCTTCTCAAATCGTTTCGCTTCTTCTTGCATGCTCTCCTTTATTTTTAAGATGGCTGCCGATTCATTTTGATCCTTCAAGTGATGTATTTATCAAATTGTTTCACGGCATCGTTTGTGTGTTGAATTTTTTTTTTTAAAAAAAAGAAAACTGTTTTTATATTTTTTTATATTTAATTTATACAAACAGAAAATACTATTATATAATATTGTTATGAAAAATATGTCTAACTACGAGAGATTTCAATGTCAACTTATCCAGTGTTGTATTATATGTATAAGTAATAATTTTTACGGTTGTTAGTTCTTTGTGGCCCACAATATATTGTCGCTTGAGTAATGAATTTTTCTTTGTTAAATATACAGGAGTTGACGGCTACAAGATATGTAATAGCCAAGGACATCCTTTACATTCCTGTCCAAAAATGATCCAAATCTATTCATATCGCGTTGATCATTTGCCAGGATGAAAATTTTGTTTACTTTACAAATTAATTTCAATAAAGGCGTATGATTATTCATATATTACATACGACTTCAATAAAGTTACAATTACACCATTACAGAAACTTTAAACACGATTATCTAAAAAATCACTTTTGTAGATACAAGATTTCATTACTCAAGCGTGTGTGGTTCAATTCGAATCTATAAATATACTGCCACAGTGAGCCATAATTATAAAAAAATTAAAATACAGGACTATTATCTTGTCACTTAAATTAACATGGCATTGGTTTTATATTGAACATAATTTTCCATAACGAAAAACAGTGTCACTACCAGACACAATAAAAAAAATTAAATTAAAACTATCAATTATTAATATACATATTGTTCAGTAATAATATATTAATAGTATATTATGACACTCTAAATTTTGATAGGAAAGTTTGGAATACGAGTGTGGAAGTTTGGTGCCCAACCGCAGGGAGTACTCTAATCCACTCGAGTATTCTAAAACCATCAATAACTTGAGTGCCATACACTATTTTTTATTGATAAAATGTGTTAAAATAAGTAAAATAATGGCAAATTAAAATTCGAGGTGGACTGACGTTAGAAAGTTTGTATTTGCTTTGACAGGTGTTTCTATATGGGCAGCATAGTATATTGGAAAATTATGTATTGGCAGTATAGTATATTGGAACGTTATGTATTGATAACATTGTATTTTGGAAGCATGGTATACTGACAGCGTTGAAAATTTGATTTGATTGATTTAAAAAAAAAATTAACAAATAATATTCTGTCAATCATAATTATTAATTTTTTCATAAATTTAAATCGATTTACGTGCAAATTAGTGAATAATGTAACGGGTATAGTAACTGAAATTGTTCTTTTAGCATATTTTTATGAAAAGGTAAATTTAATTTGCTTAAAGTTTTCAATTTTTGCCAATTTTCCAGTTCTCCATTGAAGGTCTCCTTTCTAGAAATTGAGTGTTATTATGATCTGTCAATTCAGTTTAAACCACTCATATTTGGAAAACTGGAAAGCTGGAGGCCGATAAATTAAATTAAAATGCACTATACATATATTTTGAAATTGTTATGACAATGAAAAATATATACCTTATTTGTCAATAATTGTTATAGCAACGAAATAGCTATTCATTATTGAAAAGGACGCAACAAATATTTACTGACAATTAAGAAATATTTTAAAAGTCTGGCACTTTAACGTCAAATAGCCGAAAGTGAGTCTCCAAAGCTCGTGTAGACGTAAAAGTATCTAAATGCTTAGAAAAATAAATTTTTACAGTTAGGACATTTTATGAGATATGGGAAATATTAATTATATTTGACGAACGAAACTGTATGTACACGTATGGACCTTCTTTTACAAAATGTTTACTTGTAACCGGACTATAATTGAAGAGTCCGGCAGATTAACTTAAAATAACCGAAAGTGTGAGAGAAAACCGCAAGTATATGAAAAACAGGGCTCGAATGTGCTGAGAAGTGCGATTTTGACAGTTCAAACATTCTAATGGTAATTAAGCTATCTTCGACAGACTTGCTTTTTAACTTCCTTGACAGTTCGTCGATGGATTCTTGTTGAGTCCTTCGAAAGAGTAAAAAATATTTTCTTGCAGTAAATTCATTTTATTGCCTCGCATGACCCGAAGTCATACAAATGACGTTGAAATAATGTGCGCCATTATTTGTCATGACGTTTTTGGGGTTGTATAATGTACATTCATCCATTCCTCGATTTACGCGGAGGATAGAATCCGCGTAAAACCAAAACAGCGTAAATCAAATAAAGCAAATTTGGCAAATATTTACGAAATATCAAATGATATTTAAAAAAATTAGCCGCGTAAATTGACGGATAAGTGTATATTAGTTGTTACAGAATAAACGTGGTTTAAACTCCCGACTCTATTACATAGGCTTCGCTATTATTCAACTTAATTCATATGATAACAGTTCATGCGAACGAATAAACCATCGTATATTATGGAGTAATATGCCTTTTTCTTTTGAAAATCCCTGACAAAACCAATTGTCGTTAAACCATTACTGTGAATTTTCGGGCTGTTACCGTGCCAAGGTTTAGTAAATAAGTAAATAAATAATAGTACGTTGTATTCTGTCGCACTTTTATATTTTCAGTATTATAATGTGGTATTAAAAAGCACCAGTACATATTAATTTGATAATTGCTTGCTGCATACAAAATGGATAATCGCATGTTACTTATCGGATTTGTAAGTCAAAAATAATTGCGGAACATATTGGTGACCGACACCGTATGTATGTTTTCTCATTTGCATTATAGAAAATAATATTCTGAGATTCTAACCCGGGCAGGGCAATTGTAAATGCAATGACAATGTAATATTTTTATAAATATATAAGAATGATAATATTGAACATATCCATGTTTATTTTGTTATCATTTTTTTAAACAACATAGGTGTATATATGTATGTATATACTATCCTATTCTCTGCTTAAATATCTCGGTAGATAGATAATCCCATATGATACCCATACGCTTATAAAGTTTTCTATATAAGATCATTTCGCTATTGTGGTCAGTGTACGAAATCTATTATTATTGTGGCATATTTTAAGTATTTGTTGAAACTTGAAACAAATCAGAAAGCATTAAGAAAAATTAACAAATTGTGTTTTATCATCTATTAAAACGATAATATTTAGCTCAAAAATGTATAATATACATTTAAAATTGACGGACCAGAAAAGCGAAATGACCTTATTATATTAATATTTGTATTTCTTTCGTAATTTTTGATTCTGTGACATGATAGAATATCACCTTTTTTAAAATCGACTTAAATTACATGAAATTTCATTCTTAACATTTCGTCCTTCGAACAAAATTATCTAGGACGTACCATTCCTGAGATAAGGACATTTCTTAGTGTTAAAACTTCAATTTCAATCGAAAAAATATTTGTCACAAGTTGTAACACTTCCTGAGTATTGACGGCCACAAAAATATCAAAATACGACATGAAGACGATACATAATGGTTTGTCACACATTCATGGAGTATGTTAATACTTTGGTGGCGATCAATACGAAGGAAAGTGTTACAACTTTGGTACAAATATCCATTTTGTCACACTTGCCTGCGTAAAAACTACATGAATGTGTGATAAATCAATACGTATCGTTTTCATGTCATATTTTGATATTTTTGTGGCGGTCAATACTTGATAAAAACGATACATAGGTCATAACTTTTAAATTAATTAATTTTTTTAAATAATATGTTCTGATGAATTGTAGAGTAAATTATTACCTAAAATTCGTCGTTTATACATAGTGATTATCATTATTAGTTCTCAAGTAATCAGCATTACAAGTTTGAAAAATTTAAACGCGTTTATCTCCAATTTAGACTCTAACAGATGTCACAGAATCAAAATTACAACAGATTTGTATTATGTACTAAGTATTTGAACATTTTCATCCGATAAATGAAAACTAAAAAATAAAACTTAATAGTTATTAGAAATCTACTTACATTTTCCTGTGGTCCGCCAAATCCACCTAAATTATATTCTCCCATGCCACTTCCACTATCATCTCGAGGTGTTCCTGGTCCACCATTTGCAGGCGAATTTTTCATTCCTTCTACCATAGAATCTCCGTTCATAACACCTGGTCCCATAGTACCTGGACCTCCCATCGATCCCATTGGCCCACTTGGACCGCCAGGTCCACCTCCAGATCCACCTGGACCAACAGGACCTCCGCTACTATCACTAGGTCCACCGCTTCCCATGGGAAATTCCTATGAAATGAATATTTATAAACAGTATCAAAAAGAAAAACACTACCTGAAGTTACCGCTTTCATTAAAGTGTACATATTTTCACCACCTGAATTGGAAGAATCTTGTGGACTAGGCATAATAGGTGTACTAGGACCTGGTGGGCCACCACCACTGCCTGGTGGTCCGCCTACGTAATTTCCTGGGCTTGATGAGGAATAATTCATAGGAGTTGAAGTGTTTGGTTGCCACTGTGGACGACCACTCATTGGTAAACCACTATTACCTGGTACACCAGGTGTACCACCCGGACCACCTCCAGCTGATCCAGAAACGCTAGAGTTACCGCCATTAGAACCATTCCCAGAAACATTTGTATTAACTGAGTTTGGGTTTCCGTTATTTGTAGCACCAGTTCCTGGAGGACCTGTTGGTGCTAATGAATTCGAGCCTGGTGTAGGTCCACGCATTCCACTAGCTCCACCACTGCCAGTAGTTGAATAACCGCCACTTCCTGGGCCATAACCAGCACCTACAGGTCCTCCCATCTGACCACCCAATCCTGTAGGTCCTCGAGGAGGATTCATTCTAGGATTTATTGGTGCCATACCGGGAGGACCACTCTGCCATCCTACAAAATCTGCCGAATCTGGTTGGTTAGGAATCATTGGTTGGCCACCAGGAGGACCATTAAAATCATTAGTGATTCCTTGGGGCATTCGTACACCTCCAGGCCCACGGGGTCCACTATATCGAGGAGCACCCATATATGGCTAATAAATTATTATGAAAAAAATAAACATTATGAAGAAATTAAATAAAATCCATTATATTACAATTATTATATTTAATTAATATATGAATATTACAGAGATGGCCAAACTGCGGCTATCCGAAGGATTATTTGTAGCTCTCGATAAATGTACTCTAGTTCCCTTTTCATGTTTGTGCTATTATATTTTAAAATAAGCTATTTTTATTATTGAAAAGAATACTATAAGCCCGACCATGCATGCGAAATTCGATACGAGTGGTAGCGAGTGGAAATAGAGATAGTATCACATCGAGCTAACATTGCATCTGTTAGGAACATAATTTTCCATAATGAAAAACAGTGTCACTATCACATATCGTAAAAAGAAACTTAAATCAAAACAATAATCGTTAATTAATATATTCTTCACTAATAATATATTAATTTATATTAAAATAACTACACTATTTATTTTGTAATTGTTATGACAATGAGAAATATCTATCATATTTGTCAATAACTGTTACTGACATCAAACATGAAAGACTAAGTGCAATGTTGTAACAAATTTCATAAAATTTTTTAAGACCTTTTCGATTTTTTAATAAAATTTCTACGTATTTCTACGAAAATTTTTTAACTAAATACCTTTTTTTTTTGCGGCTTGCCAAAAATTTTGCTTGGCCACCCCTGGAATATTATATAATAATTATGCATATATTAGGAATATGTTTAAAAGAACTAATCTTATCTTGGAAGAAAAAGACCGTCCCAAACAGCATAAATAGTAGTTCTTTACTATTTGAAATATTATTTTCTCTAATGATTAACAGTGCAACTAAATATGTTAGTTTACATACTGACTACTGACATTTGGAGTTTAGTCTAAGTCTGGAAACTAATAGTCATGCCTTAAACAATTGTTATTTGTTTAGTTGATTCCGAAATAAACCGTGGTCTATAGTTTACTATCATCTTTTTACTGACAACTTTTTACTTCATAGCATAATTATGAAAAATTAATTTGTTTGCAATCTTAAATTATTGGGTATGAGAGCAGAGGGTAAGCAGAAAAAAAAATTCCGACACTTTATTTCGACAGTGCATTCTGATGCAGCGGGCAGGCTACTGGTGACTTGGTCCGGCACAGAAATAAAGCCGTAAACACATCGAACCCGAATCATATTATCCGTATTCAAATTTCCAAAGAACGAAACACATATAAACCCTAATCTCTAATGACATATTTGTCATTTTTGTTTACATTTGACGTTTATTTACAGTTTTTGTGTTTATTGGTTTAAAGGAATTAAAATTGGATTCAAATTATAATAACGACCATTAAATTATTATAAATCAATTATGGATGAAGGTTTTATTTGTGCGGGGATTTACAGGCAAAGAAATATGAGGGAGAAAAATTGGAGATGTTGGTGGGTATGTGAGTTTTATCTGAATAGGCATCGGGAAGGCTTTTATTAAACGGAATATCTACTAATGAAGAACCATGATAATGAAGAATTGTACAAGGATATTACCTGTAATGCATATCTAAAGACAATATGTGAAATATGTGATGTATTTATTTCAGCTATATACATATACGACTTTATGCATCCCAATTTTCTGTCTTATGATATATTTGAACCATCATTGCAAAGATTTTCAAACAGAGCAGTTATTAACCCTAAATGACGATTTGCTTTAACATTATGGTAAGCTATAAATCTTATCATATTAATGCAATTTTTTTTAAATCAATGTTTCAGTCAGTTGGCTCACGATACTACACGCCAAGTATTAGCTTGAAAGTTCAAGATGAGCATATCAAGGGTATCATAAATAATTCTAGAAACGTGTTGAAGTATCTAGGAATTACTCGGTACACGCCATGTATCATGGCCAAACAAGCGACAATGGGCAAATATTGTGTGAGTGGAATATGCCAAATTGCATAGGAGCGATTGATGGCAATCACATCAATATAATTCGTCAAATCAATGCAGGTTCGCTGTACTATAATTATGAGGCTTAAACCGTGTTGGTTTTTCTTATTTGTCATAGTAAATATTAAATAATTTCCTTTTCAGGCCATCATAGCATTGTACTGCTAGCAGCTTGTGATGCAAAATTATCATTCACAATGATTAACGGAGAGTCTCTGGGCAGCCAAAGAGGTGGTGGAATCTTCTCACAGACAAATTTCGATATAAATTTATTAGCTGATACAACTTCGAGATGATAAAATTCTAACAAATTCAAACGTTCAATAACATAACTTCTTTGTTGTCAATGCTGCTTTTCCGTTAAAAAAACGAATTGAGACCATACTTCTGATTGCATCATTTCCATTAATTTGACTTTTAAAATCATTAGGTATTTAGAATTGATTAAAGAATAGAGTGACTTCATCAGATTGACTGTTCAATCTATCTAATAACATGTCATCAATTGATTCCATGGTTGGTGTTCTTTGTGGAACACGCCGACGTGATGTTGTGAACTCATCGATTCAAGTGCATAAATACTGTCTTCCAATTTGGAGGATTTATCTAAAAACTTCACAGTTTCGATTGTTTGCCTGTTTTGGATATGTTCCGACAAAAATTTTAAAGATTCCAAGTCCCTGACCTTGAAGGCATTTTGTTTAGCTTCATCTCCTGGTCATATTAGTTTCGGAAATAGTTCCAATTCCTGATACATAGATTTTCTAAAATACAACGAAAAAATCATTAAACAAAATGATAATTAACTTACATTCATCCACATTTAAACTCGCTGTTGCTATGGTATTCCATTCTTTCCTTTTTAATAGTAATGTTTTTATAATCTCATATTGACTTATCGTAGAGTATGGGATTTTGCTCAACCAAAATAATTAAAATATCATCATCCATTTAATTTTAAAATTTAAAACTACACGCATTATTTTTTCTTTGTTCTTAACCAAACAACACTTCATTTTGATTATGTATTAAACACGAGATCAACAATAACAATACAGCAAAAACTCTGTCGAAACCCATGTCCTAAATAGGTTCTAATGTGTATTCACTTTTTTACGTTCGCACAAAATAGAAATTCGATTTATTTAATATATCCATAAAATAATTCCTGTGGCTATGTGTTCGCTTTCATTGAACTCAGTGTGTTTGAATTGTAATAAATTACGGTACAACTCGGTATGGGTTCGATGTGTTTATAGCTTAAGCATCAAAAATCGTAGGTAAGTAGCGATTTCTTATATAGACTTTTGTCATTGTTGCAACCTATTTCATTCATTTACCAAGAATAAAATTAAATAATGAATGAATTAGTTAAGAGACATTTAGAACTCTTGAGAAATAGACAAAAGTTTAAGGACGACGATTTAAAATTATTGTAAAGGCAATATTAGGAGATCGCCACATAGCACAATCGATATGTTTGAGCTGCGCAGTGAAGGAAAAACGACCGCAATATCACGAAAGAGGATTTCTAACGAGAAGGATAAGCAAAACTCATTGAATCCATCAATGTCCAGAAGATGATGAGATCGATAAAAAGGCGAGTGATAATTTTTGCCAAATTACAAGTTTATTATATCTAAATGTTATAAAATTACAGCTCGAGATGGATACAATATTTCGCATTATGACAAAGATGACATATTCACTGATAAGAAAATGTTTGTACTTCAGTAACCATTGAATTATTCGTCACAATAATATATTTAAACAACGTTTTTAATTGAAAATACTTTGTCAGCCATCAAATCCATATATCCTCACAATAAGTTTTACTTTCAACTTTCAATTATTAAAAATTGGTGCAAAGAAAATTTCGCTGACTTCATAACAGTTGCAGAATGGCCGGCATTTTAATCTGATTTGAATCCTATGGATTACTTTCTTTTACGTTATATGGAGTCGAAAATTAAGGATTGCACATACAAGAGCATTGAACATTTTAAGAAGCTTCTCCGAAAAATATAGAACAAAATACCCCGAAAGTACTTTAAGAAGTACCACAGAAATTTGAATTGTTACAATGAACAATGAAAGACTTCATTCTCTAATAATTACTATATTTGTCTTATAAAAGAGTTTATACATTTTTGAATTCTACTAATAAAAAATTATAGTTTCCTTTGAAACACTTCTTCGTGTGCACCCTTGTTAATTTCCTGTAGAGTTTAATAAATATTATTCAAGATTTCTTACATTGTTATGTTGGCTCATAAATTATTTCCTTACATGTGAAAATGTATGGGGAAGAAAACCAATTAGACTAAAATATAAGGATTTGATAGAAAACTATAAAAAGTGAGAAAATGTTTTTTTAAAGTGCAAAAAGAAATGCCTTAACACTTTAGTGACCGGCAATTTTACTCCGAAACTATGCTGTGCCACCGTCTAATACATTGAAATAAAGAACATCAGTCGACGAAATTGGCAAATAAAAAAACATACAATAAATCGCCTTAAAAATATATATAAATTCTAATTATTATATATTGTTTCTATAAATTGAAACAATAGATAATGCAAGTGAAATGACGTGTATATTCGTCGCCAGTCACCAACGTTTGGTTTGAAATGCACAATACAAGTCAATACAAGGTTTCATTGGAAATTACAAATAGTTCTACAGTCTTCCACAGAATGAATGTAACTTACAAATATGACGTTATTGAATACGATGGAATAGATATGTCATATCTATCAGTATGTTAAAATATAAAAGTGACACAGAAAAAAGTATACACAACGTGCATCACGCACGGTTAAAATTGTAAAATTTTTGCAAAAAAATAAAAAATTCAATAAGAAATATCAAATTTTATAAAAGTCAAAAGTCTAGTTATGTGATAATGGATATGTAGATACACTGTTAAAAAAAATATTTTCTATGTTCAATTTGACACCCATCCAATATATTAAACCAAATCAAATTTTCATAGGTGATAAAGAAGCGTTTTATAGAGACTGTATAAAAATAAAATGTAGGCATCGTTTCGGAGATATTTCAAAAATCAATTTTCATTCCTTCAATAACCACCTTTTGTTTTTGCCCGAGGGTGTCATTTGGTTATATTTGGATAACTGATATCCGCAATATAATGATACAAACTCACTGACAACATACACCGGACACTGAACATGTGTGCTCTTGTTACGGAAAATTTATTTTTTATCCGTTTCCATACATGTATAATCCGAAAAACGTACTCACAAAAAATAAAATTTTGTGGCGAATGCAATATAAATCTCTTACACATTAATGTATAAAACATGAGATTTAATGTTCGATCTTAACCAAAATATGAGAAAATATCATTTTTTCAGTCCTGTATCAAAATCAGATGCTTTTGTTATTCAAAACAATGCGTAATAGTACACATTTTAAACCTAATGTTGAAAAACAAAAAACAATGCAAATTGCCATAACAAAACATGCAAAATTCGCACAATAAACTGTTAAATTTGTATTAAAACCTAAAAAAAATGTATCAATAACAGACACTGCATGATTTTAAAAATATTATACTGTTACTTGTTAGTTTGAATTCCAAATATTAATAGATCTTTATCCACCAAGAGCTTTAATGTCCAACTTCAAGTGCTTATTTAGACCGAGGGGGTACGGATGTCTGTATTTTTGCACGAAAAGTGTGACTTTTAAAACTAGAGTTGGATACAATATTTTACACCATCCTTTCTAATAATTTTCATTCATGATTTTAAGATTAAAAATGAAAAGATCAAATTCACAACAACAAAAATCTGGTTTCATTATTAAATGCAACGTAGACGCTTCTTGTATATGGTGGCGATAAATTGTTCGCTCTCGTTACCAAATTTGTTTACTGTTTGTTGAAAAAAATAATAATGGAAATGGAAAACAACAAATTTTAAAACGATTTGCAATCTTTTAAAAATAATATTATTCCAGTGAAATCAAGTGACTTTTGTCAACAAAGATATGAAGATTTTAATACGTTCCTTCAAAATGAAAATACTACTTCAGTATTAGTGTATTTTCAGAGGTAATCAGAAAAATATTCGATTTGAAGCGACTCGATGTAGTCGCAATGCAATAGAGTGCCAAAAGTAAATATGCCATAAAGTGTTTTAATATAACTATAATAAAATATTATAGCTTAGGTAATTAGTGAAACACATACCACATGGGGTGAAAAGTTTGCAATTTGGACTATTTCCAATGTTCCAAATTAAAATTTTATATGAAAATTGCACTGATTAAAGAAATAATGTTGTAAGTCAACTGACGTAACTCATTGATAGCCATATTTTATAAATTATTGTCATAATGAAATTACTATTATTATAAGAACTTTAATGACAAATAAATAAAAAAAAAAAAAAATTAAAATTTTATTAAATTTCACAATTTGTACATCTTTGGTATGCATTGAGCCATAATTTCAAGAGATTGTGTTAAATAGAAAGAAAGTTGTTGTAGAATTAATCGCAATACATTCAGGTAATTTAAAAATTGGAGAAAAAAGAATTTAGAGTAATTATTAAACATTGTTTTTTTATGGGAAAAGATTGATAAATGTTACCCGAACTCTTAACCAGGATTATCAATGATCACTTATTGGTTTCGGAAGTTTCAACTTGGCCATATGTACATTAATGATTCCCGTTCTGGACGTCCGGTTGATGTAGTGACACCGGAAAACTTTGATAATATCAGTCATCAAGTCGTCCTAAGCATGTCAAGACCCAACAATCGACAGGGAAGGTTCTGGCGTCTGATTTTTGGGATTGGCGTGGTGTGATATTCGTTGATTACCTTGAGAAAGGTAAAACAATATAAACAACGAAAATTACAAGAAACTATTGGAAAGATTGGTAAAGGAAATCAATTAAAAGAAAAAAATTCTCTTTCATCAAGACAACGCGCCATATGACAAATCGTTTGTTACTATGGCAAAACTTAAAGAATTGAAAATGAAGTGATCGCCGAAACAAAAACCTTTTTTTTGAAGAGCGTGACAAATCGTTTTATAAAAAAGGCATAGAAATGTTAGAGAACCGGTGGCTATCATGTATCACTCTTGAAGGGATGTACCACATGGGCTGAAAAGTATCCGGACTCGTACATTTTAAATGCACTTAATTAAAATCTTTTTTTATTTTCTTCAATTACGGTCCTTAGTAAGCATATATTTAAAATTTTAAATCATTTGGTCAAAATTTTAGTTAAATATACAACGTTTTGTTTATAGAGTTTTAGTTATTTTGAGAAAATGGAAAAAAACAAATTTCGCATCTTAATAAAACACTGTATTTTAATGGGTAAAAATGCCGTAACAGCTAAAAATTGGCTTGACAAGTGTTACCCAGAATCTGCACTATCCNTAAATCATTTGGTCAAAATTTTAGTTAAATATACAACGTTTTGTTTATAGAGTTTTAGTTATTTT
>JXOR01001243.1:0-60900 GCA_001014335.1 Coboldia fuscipes
ATAAATCTATCTTCGTTATTTACTTTAACACCCATAATGTGTGGTTTTATTTTCATGAAAATTGTATCGATCGTTGATTGTAATAGAGGGGCGTCCTATAAAATTCATTGAACTGTTTCCTCTTGACGTTGTTCAAAATCAAAAAAAAAAAAAATAAAAAGCCAAGACAACAACAAAACGACAACGAAAATATAAACAACATTTTTAAGAGTAAAAGTGTTACTTAACTATTCTTTACATTTTATTTTGGTTCGATGTGAAACATCTTCATATACTGATGCGTTTGTTTGGACGATCACGTTATACCCAGGCTGTTTGATTACATTTATTTTTTTTGCTAAGCGTAATCAACAAACCAAAAGAAAAGAAAACTGGATAATTTTTTATTCCTTCACATCTTTATTCATCCATCTATTTTCACACTGTGTGGCTTGTACCGAAGGCAAGTGGTGAGGGCGTGAGAAACAAAATGTATACAACAGAATGTAACAAAAACGTATAGAAAAATCGTTTAACCCAAGTAAAAATCCTTCTTCCAAAAGTGAAATTGGCTGATAAAAAATGACGACGCGTTACGAGGGAATTTGTACAATTTTCAAGTAATCCCTTATTATTCTATCACGTACCAGAGACATAATATTTAACAACTACACCATCACTTGAAAAGTGTACGTTCAAGGCAAATCGAAGATGTGTCCTAGTTGGGTGCGATATTATTCTCGATATTATTCTCGTGAACATTTCCAAGAAAAAAAAATAAGAGAAATGGAAACGGATATGATAATGAAAAATCTTTTATGTATGAACGTTCAGTTGGAAAATATTATGTGATTCATGAAATGCGAAAAATGTGTGCTTGTGAACTCTTTTATTTTGTCTCTTTCATATTCACAGTCCATACTGTTAAAGGTGTTACAAGTTTTCCTCTGTTTTACGGCGGGAAAAATTTATAAAGAATTGAATAAGAAGACGATAGTTAAGTATGAGGTATGTAAAATAAAAATTAGATTTATTATAAACGGCATATCACAATTTCTTCGTTTTTTTTTTAAAGTGTATTCCCTATACTAAAACGTATTTACCTTACCTTCTTAATGTTTTATAGAAAAAATTTTTTATGGATGGTCGTTTTTCTTTTAAGTATTTTTCATATAAAAGAAAAGTATGCCATAATATGTTAACTGTTTTGTGTTTTGTCGTCTTTGTTAGAGAGTCATAAGGTGGCACAAAATAAAATGAATTATATCGATTTAGAAGAAAAGAGGAAAAAAAAAGAGTGTTCGAAGAAATATATCAAAACATTAAATCATAAATACACATTAAATATCTACTTGATCATATTTCAGTGTTGTTGTTGTTGTATTTTTATTTTTATTTTGATAAGAATACCGAGAAGAAAAGTGTATAAGAATTGAACGATGTGATGGTACGTAATGTTATTGAAGTCACTTTAATGCAAACAAAATGGCCAATACACTGTGTAATGGGTAAGAAAGGAGTGGAAAAATCATAGCTAGAGATTGGGGATTAATAAATCATAAAATAAAAGTCAAATGAATGCCTTTCATAGCATCATGAATTTAATAGAAAATGAATTAAGTTTTGCTACCACTGAGACTTGAGTAATTCGTCTTTTCATTCTCTTTGAATTACTTGACTTGATTCGGTTCTTTTTTTTTTCTTCTTTTACTCTTTCCGGACTATCGTAAATGTATTCCTTTCACTCTTTATTCAAACCATCTCTTTGGATCGTTTTCTTCTTTAATTTTTTGCCCTTCGTTTTCTTCGCTTTTGCAATTTAGTTGAGTACACACAAAGACAGTTCATTGATTACATCGAAAATTCAGAAAAGTTTTTCTTATTTTGTTTTGGGGGGTGGAGATATGAACTTGTGAACCAAGCAATAGAAGTGAAAAGCTAAACAAGATCAATTTGATATAAAGTAAACCCGTTTTGTGTTATTTTTTCTCATTTGATACCCAATTGAGTAGTACATAAATTGATGCTGTCACGTTACCACACACTGTATATGAGTATCTACTGATCTGTTTGGATATGGAACATGATGAATTATTAATTAGTTTAATGAGATACAATAAACTCGCGTTAAAACCAAATGAATTTTAAATATTTAAAAGTGAAACACCCAAACGAGTATCTCGTTGGATATCAAAAACCTTCCAATAAATAAAAGAACATTCAATTCGCCCACACTTTAAGTGCAAACATTTAACAATAAAAAAAAAAATTGGAATTTTGTATCAAATTTCCCCTTGACATTCAATGCCACACTGTGTAGCATAAGAAAACATTAACTGTTTCATCCAATGAATTTTGAAATTTCAATTTATTTATAAAATAATTCTTGTAAATTGTTACTTAACGTTTACTCTCATCATTCATCATAATTCTTTAAGAAGTCTTTCATTCATCATTCGTCTATATTTAAAATCATCTTTTATTGCTTTTAATTTAGTTTATTAAATTATTATTTTATTTTTCGATCAAATTTAAGTGAATCGATATGAATTCAATTGGTTTTCATTAAATTCATTTAATGAATTTTATGTTTTCATTGAAACTTTTTTTTTGTACTTTATTTTATGCAGTCGATAATTGAATTTAATTTTAAATCGCGATATAACTAAAACATAAACCTCTGTTTTTTATAATTAAGATGCAAATTGTGTTAAATGTGAATCACTGTAGGTTGTTATTTGATTTCAATGCTTTTGGTATATTTGCATTGCTCCACAATAACAAAGAGTTTCTATTGCATACACACCGTGTATGTTCATGCGGCGAGAAAAAAGAAACAAAATTTTAATTTGATTCAAATTGATTGAGTATTGCGTTAAAATTAAAATTTATCTGAATATCAAATTCGTCTTATATGTCGTCATTGGGATTGAATACAATAAGTACTGGTACAATTTAGAATATTGAATATATGATGAATTTATTATCCAGATTTTGATTTACGTAAGCGGTACCTTACCGAGGGAACTGAAGATTTACCGTTTAGATACCTTTGTTCTAAATAGACACATTGATTCATTTGAATAAACTACGTCTTAGTAGTAAAACACAGTAATGTAGAATCGCAAAAAAATTTAAGATTTCCTACTAAACAGATTTTGATTCATCGTAATTTTAGTGTAAATACAATCAAGATAAAAGGTTCATTAAATACTATTGCATAATAGCGTTGTTAGCAATTATCGTTCATTAATTAACCCATTTAATTGGCATCAATTTATTATGGTACATTGCCTTATAAGAACTGAATGCGGTAATACCGTTATATACAATGTAATCGCATCATCTTTATTCGAATTTAAAATAAAAAAAAAAAAGATACACTAATTTTAATTAATGGAGGCGGTTGATGCTTAATTTGTTCCCATAAAAAGTTATTAAAAATCCAGAGTTTATAAAATAAATATGAAGTAAATTAAACTCAGCTGAGGCATAAAGAACATTGGTAGATTCTCTCTTAATCCGTATCACATTGAAGTGTTAAATACAGAAAACGTGCCAATTGAAATGCTCTCGTTTTGTTTTTATTTCTATTCAACTGCCTTACGACACTAAATGAATATGTAATTATGTTTCATTAAAATCATTATAACTGTTAGTACTGGGTTAGTCACTTAAACGTACAGATAAATCAGCTGGCCAAATTTAATGAAATACGGGCAAACAACCAACGAAGGGTAAAGACCCTTCACTTTCTAACTCGAATGGTCCTAGAATTAAAGTAGAGGTAAAGAGGAAATAAAATTGTGAATTCCAATAAACGGTTGAGGTAAAATCCATTGATCTATGAAGAATCATTTACGATAAATTCAATGCCTAATTATCAATATGATTATATGGGAAATACATTGGAAATGTTTTGTACGCATACAGTGTCACTGTTAGTATATAAATAGCAGGAAATAATTAATCAATAATAAAAATGATAATGTTCAATCGACTAAAATTTCATATCAAACGAATTGATATTTAAATATTATACAAACTGAATAAAGAAGAGAGGGGGTGGGTTCTCTCTATACCTACAACATAAAAAATTCAAAAATTTTCCGTATGAAATAAAATGTTTTTTTTTTCTTTTATTTTTACCTTCAAATCGTAACAGAATAACGTTATATTTGACAGGTGTTACTCAATGATCTAGGATAAGTTAATTAAATATTTATGATGTGAAATTGAACGCCCATATTATATTCTACCCTTATTATAGTACAAAAATAAAATGGTTATTATTCTTTAATGTAATATACAATATATTCCGAGTGATAGAAAATAATATGAAATAGAACATTAGTGAGAAAACCATTCCATAATATGTATACAATCAAATGACTTCGATCAAACAAAAAATATGGAAGAAAATGTTTGAAATTTTTTATTTTCAATTCATTGCACATTGAAACCTATGATTTTGAGCATGAAAAGGAGACCGTTTGTTTTAGATACCGTTAATGTAGAGCATAAGGTACGGTATCTCTTAAACTTTATGTTGTATAATTTTGTTCCTAATTATGCATCAACTTAAAACATGAAAAGAATAACAGTTTTGTATTTTTTATTTACGTATTTTCAATGGTATTACGTTCTTTATGGTTCTTTTTTTCGTTGGTTACTTCAAACAGAAGAATAACATTTCTTCATAATTTTATTTTTTTTTCTTATTATAAGGATACCTGAAGTCTATACGTATTAAATTATTATTTTATGTATCGTGTTAAGTGCCTCTTTGAATTTGTTTGCCACACATTGCCTTTCTCATCGGTATTATATCTCACCTGGCTTAATACACCGGCATATAGATAGATATTTTATGAATATTTTATATGGACCAAGTACATTTGTTACATCAAATATTACTGTGAGTTAGCAGCAAGAATATATGGATTCATATTTACAATCATCCAAATGTAAAAAAGTTCATATTAAAATATTTCCTTGTTCTTATCATAATTTCTCGTATATGTTTGACATTTTTTTTTTTTGTATTCTTTGAGATATTCATGTGCTGTTCGATTGAAGTGTTTTTTATCTAATAGCAGCTACGACCAGTATAAGTTATTTGTTCCATAGGGGGGGAGTAGCATAAATAAAAAATTGCATTTGTCATCAATTATTTAACATATCGAATGATTGATATCACTATACCGATAAAATTTATATTCATGATTATACATTAAAAATCATTGAATATTGGCAAAATGATAAATAAACAAAATGTTGTTCAATGTGAATTATGTAAATTTATTTCTTGCTTGCCTATAGACGAGCTTTTGTTAGCACCAGTGAAATTGATAATACAGAAAACAAGCCAACTGGTAACTAGAAAATAAATCGTTTTGTTTGTAACTGACTGTATATTGTTGTAGTAAAATTTCAAATCGATACAACACACACTTTTCTTTTTTATTATTATTCATCGTATATGAGACTTAAAGAGAGCATAACTTTAAAAATTATAATAAAAGAAATACATTAAATCGTATTATGTGTTCAACATGCACTTTTAGTTCCACTTGAAATGTGATTACACTTTCATTGCGCTCAGCATCCAATATTGGTTTTGTTGTACGGTACCATATTGAAAATGGACGTTTAAACGATTTGGTTAAACATTTATGAATAAAAACCAATTGCTGTAATACTGAACCATTTTTTTGTTGTATATTTATCAACACGGTTGATTATCATTTTAAACAAGCACATGAATTAGTTATAGATACAGTTGAATACAATTGTTTTGTTGCGGTTTAGGGTCACATACTCTAACAACGTGAATACACAAAAAAAATTATTATTCAAACGGCTGGTTAAGTTGAATTAAATTGTTTCTTTTTACATTGATTATCATGTGATTACTTAACGTACTTTAAGTTAAGAAATCATTTGAAAAAAAAAATATTTGAAATCTTTTCTTTTTATTTTTTTTTTTGGTTTAAGAAAAACATCTCGTTAATAGTAACAGTGAAGACGTTGAATGAAATTTCTTTATTTTACTTTTAAGTTACTATTAAATTAACCATTTCACTTAGCACGCTTTCTATTGCAATTTTATGAACAGAGATCGTTAGAGATTTTGCTGTTGACAGAACAATAGATGTAATATTGTTGTACTAGTGAAAACATATTGGCCATTCTATTTACCTCAACAATTAGTGATGCGTTTTATTCAACTGATGAAATCAATGATGTCGTTATTAAATTCTATTGTATCCATCCATTATCGTGGTCACCATACAATTGTAATCTACATACATCCGTTGATGAATCGAAATCACTAAAATCTCTATGAGAATTCATGGAGAACTCAAAGGTTCTAGTTATTTAAAACGGATGACCAAGCAGTACTGTTAATTATATAGATAGAGAAAAGTCAATTGACTTACTAAAAACTTTTAATATCTTATGCAAATTAAACATGAGTTTGCATAATTATAGCATTAGAGAATTTAAATTGAATTTATCACAAAAACTTTGGAGTACTTCGCAATAGATGACATTCTAATCATTGTTTGAATCAAAATCAACAAGGAACAAAAAAAAAAATTTAACTGAACCAGTAAGAGTTCAATTTCGATTTAGAATATTTTCCAACAGTTTAAATTGATCTTAGGAAAGTTCAAATTAATTGAAAAGTTCAACGAAATACGTCTATTTGATCATATCTGTAATGTCATACAGTTTAGAATGATATTCTGATTGAAGACAATTAACCAAATGACCACAAAGTCAGAGGTTTCTATATCTTTGGCCATCTCACATGAAACATAATTGAGATGAACATTATTTTTTCTCAACATTCTGTACCAAAAACCAAATAGTTTTGGTAATTCTCATAAAATTTTCTTCTGTGTATTTTTCGGTATGTACATATCATGAAATAGATTTCGTTGTGGTACGTTCATTTAGTTTAAAATTTTAAAATAGCAAAATGAATGGAATTTGGTTCGTTACAATAAAAACTAAAAGTCAAAGTGTAGCCTCTGTTCTAAATGTTTTCACCTCTATGACCGGTTGATTCTTTATTTTGGGTTTTTGTTATAACATACCAGAGAATGAAAAAGAAATATTCCATAAACAAAATGAAGATAGAAGTTACAGTTTCAACTACTTGATTATGTTGTGTTTTTAAATTATGTGAACGGTGACGTTAACTTTTAGAGTATCATCACTTCATAGTTCTTTTCTAAATTACAAAGTACTGGATTTTATCGTACAAATGTTGATGGTTTCTGATACTCTCCTTCATCGAATATTCAAGCTGCCAACTATGTAATGAAATACTTTAAATATATAGGACACCGATACCTTTAACTTATTCCTGAACTGTAAATTAGAAATCGGTTTAAATGAATTGCAATGTTTTCAACAATGAAATTGTGTCTTCCTTCGTTGCTTTGACGTGGAAGAAAGGAAACAGAAAAGTTTTTTGTTTTTCTCAATTTCAATTGCTGGCGGTGAAAACGATGAACATTTCTATGGCTCCTACCAGTGTCCAGTGGTTGATACTTTAAATACTAATGGGGGATAACACCAACTCAACACTCTGGAATGAATATGAAATTTTTATGTGTTTTTCGTTTTGTTCGTTCAAAATAGAAACTTTTCTACTTTATACGAAATACTCTAAAATTGAAACTAAAACTGCAATGAAAGTATTTTTTGGTTTCAACATTTCTATTATATCGTTGGGTATTTCTTTTATTTCATTTGCGTTCAAAAGTAAAGTTTAACAAATTAATTATGAAACTAATCCGACTTACCTGTGCCGAAACGACTCCATAGTGAGAGAGACTCTGGAATAACACGTTTACATTTTGGTTTCTCAATCGAATGGTATTATATTTAAGAGATTTTTATGATTTTGGAGTCTCGTGTACTCTTTCTATCTATCTTGGCTAGTCAACGGACAGCTGGTAACGGTTGGTTAGCCAACTGTAACGCGAACATATCGGGATGATAATGAAATTCTGTTTACATTCATATTGTATTTTATAAAAGAAAGAAAATGAAGAATATTATACTTGAAATAATTCGTTGTACAATTCATGGAACATATTTTTCATTTCTGTCAAAACAAGAAGCGCATCCAAGAAGTAAATTGAAAGACAAGACAATTTGTCTTATGTACGTAGTCATCTGGCTGTATTTGTACGATCGCGATAAAATTCAGTATGAACATAGTGACTGACCCCCTTCAATAAAAGTTAATTATTTATGCAATTTGAAACAATTAAAGGAATTGAACTTACCCATTAGCAATGACTTACGAATAGTTTCAATGATATTGAATGGCATACACTAAATAAGAATATTGAATCAATTATAAGTGAATGGGTGATTATATCAATTAAGTTAAACATGAAGTGCAAACACCTTATGACCCCAAACACTGTAATGCATCAAGTGAACATTATTACATAGAAGCAATTCATTATGTTCATTGAATAGGAAGAGTTTTTAATGTTGAACTAATTTCTCTATGAAGTAAAAAAATTAATTTGTTATGAATTTCGGTTATCATTTAATTTTTCTTGGTAAAAGAAAAACACTTTCCAGTTTTGTTGAAATATTAGACCATGACCATTACTAATAGAGTGTGGAAGGAAAAGAAGAAATTACGAATTCATGGTTGGCTGACAGTTGAAAGTTAGTTCGTTATGATTGTTAGAAATAATTTGCCATCGATTTTTACTTGATTGTTGTGGAAAGGACCAAGGACTGTCAGCATGACCTAGAATTTGTTTCATTATACTAAGTATAATTACTTACACGTAATTACTTCTAATTTCTATTTAAGTTTACTTATGCGTCTATGAATTATTTGATGGATTGTGCAAAAAAGAAAAAAAAAAACAAATTCTTCGTATTCACATGAATAATTCTTATCGCAAATTGTAGGAAATTAGCAAATAAACTTCATGAATTTGAATGTGTTTTATAAGAATTTGCAATATTTCATTTAACACCATTTGCTTATGAATCATTTCTTATAATCACAAATTAAAATTGGTTCACTTGAATGTTCGACAAAATAACAAGTAGCCGCAATAAAATACACTTTGTTACTGTGTAAAATTGTATAAAAACCGCTGATTGTGATAAAATAAAAATACAGAGAACCATACTTAGAATGCCAGATAATGGCACAAATGTTCAGTTATTTCCTTGTTAATTTGTATAGAACCCGGTGGAAAAATAAAATGTATAACTCATACTAAAGAAATTGCATTAAATTTTTTATTTTTATGAAGTTTCAAACAACAAGAAAAAAAAAGAGTCAAAATAACAAAGTTAGTGAATAAAATTTCTATAGAATTTAATGGTATTTTGACCATGATAATTAAATTACAATTACTTTATTAATTGCTTGAAATGTACTGGTTACAATACTTTAACAATTGTTATTTCGAAATGTTTTCAAATGGAATTCATTTATGTATATGATTTAAAGTTAAAGATTTGCGGTTTTTATTAGAATTCTGATATTAGAATTCCATTCTTCAATTGTTGTTTATGTTCAGATTAAAACCAAATCAAAGGAATTATTTTCAAAATGTATAGAGAAATGTTCTCATAATCATAAAATACTTTAGTAGATTTTGCCTCAAGTTGATTACTAACAGTATTCATTGGCCATTAGAATTCAACTAAATTCCTATAGAACACTATCGAAATGGTTTATTGTTAGTTCCACTATCAACGATACAAGAAAATCTATGAATCTTTAATGAAATTTGCTATTATAGTTCATGATATGAAATTGTTATTTATGATTTATGTACAATGTATTTAGACGAAGATGGTTGAACAATGATTCGTTTGCAATCAATTGACTATAACAATATACCTGATCAAAATCAAATCTAAATAGAATACTCATATTAAATGAGAGATAGAATAAGAATGTTTATTTGAATGGGAAATTGTCTGAATAACTTTCATTATAGATTAATTCCGGTACGAGGCGTAAAAATGAAAACACTAAGCCTCCAATGTAACGAATCAAAGTAAAAGAAAAGTTTTCATATACTTCGTGCTTGATGATTGAATGGAAATGCTTTATTGCCGTACAGAATAAAATTCTATTCATATATGGTACTAGACGAAGAAAAATTCTCTATATTTGAGGGGTTATACAATTGACCAAACACATTAGAGTTATTATTATTCATTGAATTGCCTATGGGAAACGGTATCCGTTTTGTATATTTTCACTTGGATACATGAGCCCATTATTTCGTTCATTTGATTGAACCGTTGAATATAGAAATAAAAGGAAACAAAACAGAACATAAGAATGTTTTCGATAAAATTCAGTTTGAAGAGTCTTGAGAACTTCTTTTCATCGATTGACTTTATTAATTTTCTTAATTGCAATTCAAATACGATTTGGATAGAACTCATTAATTTAACGGATTTCTTATTTGACATGAGAACTTGATCCCTCATTAAGCAATAGTTCTCAATTTGAATTCTCATCTACTGAGTGTGTCAATTGCAATCGTTAATTTAATTGATTACTAACATTAATGATACTCAACAATTGCGAATACTGAACACAGATACAATTGTTTTTGTCGAATGAATGATGACATCTCAATTAAATGAAATTGGTAATCAACTAAATTACCTAGAAGATTTGTGAGCAATTAATGCGAAATGAATGTCACAATGATTGTTAATTGTAAATTTATCTTAATTTCATATAAAAACGATTAATTTATGATTTTTAATGCTCACAACATAATCATTTATAAATTTATTTCTTATTCTTAAGAAATCTCTGTAATACCCGTTAGTTGATACTGAGTTTTAATTCAAATGAAAAATTATTATGACACAGTTTTTTCTGTGTTTTAACGGCCATACAGAATTCGTATATAAAAGAATAAGCATTTTATTATAGGCGACTGTGTATTCGCAAAGACGACAATTATGCCATATAATTACATCAAAAGAGTCCACGACAAAAGGGCATTGCCATCAAACCATTACCAACACTTATGCTTAATTCAAATCGTTTCCATTACTTTGATATAATTCTTTTATTCAATATAGATTATGTTATTTATATTTTCTGCTAAAAACAAAGCAACAACAAAAAAATTATATGCCATTGCCAACATTAAGAATATATAAATAATTTCAATGTTTTATGTTTGCAATTTCAACAAAAACTTAAAATGCATTAATCAGATTTCCATGTATTGTTATTCGATTTTTTTTTGTAGCAATTTACGTTTAAGTAATTAACAATATGCAATTACCTTAAAGGTGAAATATTTGCGTTTATTGTTTTTTATATTCCATATGGATCGTCTTCGATGATAGAGAATACAATGTTGTACAGTAGTATATTAAATGGCCGTGTCAAGTATTAAATTTAGTACGAATGTCAGTAGTTGTGACAACATATGGCATCGGAAGTCATCATATTCATATTTTTATGAATTACCTGAGACTTTTAACAGATGAATTACATCCAAATACAATTGACTAACGTTATCAGCTAAAAGACAATGATGTATTTTAATTGATTTACTATTCAGATGTATTAAATTGTAAATTAATGTCTGTGGTGAACCAGAGAATAAAAATAATATTCATGTGCATAGATTGTATCGTCTTTAATGTTTTAAAGTATAAATCATATTTCAACATTTAACAATATTAAACTAACATAATATAAAATGGTAAAACCATGAACCACATTATGAATTGTAATAATGTAATATTAAAGGAATGTTACAGGTAGAATAAAATCACCTGCAGGCGATCATAATGAAAATTCATTGGGCACCATTTAACAGAAAATCAACATCCACATATCATGGATAGTCACTAGTCAGCGTATATAGAGACAGACCACCCGATTCAAAGTATAATGCAAGAACAATACATACCAGTAGTTATATTAATGTTACATTCTTTTGGTTTTTTGTTTTACCTTTGGCTATATGGGTGGCTGTTAACCTCAACCAAAAGATGAATATTCTCTGGCTGTTGTATCTGATATCGGTTATATGACTAGTAATAATAAGCGCCATTCAACGACAGGTGTTATGCTTTCACCATTCGCGGCCAATTTACCTTGCAGTTTAAAACAAATAATGAACAAAAAAAATGAAACATACAAAGCCATGCAGTTCATCATCGACTACTGAATTCTCTGTTGCTTCATAATTTTACACATTGTTCTATCCACTGGCTATTTTATATAAGAGAAAACATTTAAGCACACCTGAGTTATTCTCACCACACGTTAGTGATACAGTGTTAATGTGAGTTCAGACAAGTGTGTCAAAAGGATATGGTATGTTATGGTAACTCCTATAGTTTTCTTGTTTTCAATTTTTTTTTGTTATAAACCAACTGGACTTTTTGCTATTCTAATTGTTTTTTGTTATACCGTCATACTGATGATGTGATCGAAAATGATTTAGACCGGATATATGTATGTAAAGCGTTGTGGAACAGATTAAGCTGGATGAATTGGATGGTAAATAAAAAACTTGGTATTTCATACGGAAGTAAAGAGTACGACATTATTCGATATGCTACTGTTGGGTCAATTCCAAACCTTCACAAACGTCTCTTTCACTATATTTCACCGATTTGAACTGATTCGTTATGGTAAATCGATAACAACACGAACGTATTGCGTACAAGTGAGTTTCGGTATCAGAAAATAAAAACCGCGGAATTGAATTAAAATCGGAACTGAATAAAATCGATTAACAATTTTTCTATGTCACATTGCTTTGGATTTTTTTGGTTTAGAGGCAAACAAGAGTTTTCCCAGGTTTTATATAATTCACTGGCATACAGCCATTGTAAAAATAACAATTTTTTTATTCGTTTTACCTTCAGTGCATTTTATGCATTGATGAACAGAAAACAGACTCTACCAATCTGTGTTGATATTGGAATATGTTGTTTTAATTATCATCACATTGGTGCATACAAGAAAAAAGACTATTCAATCGCCATAAAACTAACAAAAAAAAAAGAAGCTCACCGGAACTTTGATATCCAAAACCATATCCTTTTTATCGGTTTACCACGATGATAGTTTGCTGCTTTTTTCGTTTTCTCTTGCTAGTGGACATGCAATTCTCATGTAGTCTGTTAGTGTCAAATGGTAGCCAAATGAGTGTTCTTTTTTTTTAAAAGTATCCGCGAACATTAAAAAAAAATCTGAGCACAAGTAAACTGTATGGTATTATCATCGTTTATTGGATTATTGTTATTGGATTTAATGTTTTTGTTTTTGGTTGAAAATATACACATAACTGCCAATAAACGTAAGAAAAACAATGCAATATTGATTATACCAGAATTTTGTATGAAAAACGATTACATAATTAAAATGTTATATGAATGATTATTGTGGCAATCGAATTTGGTGTATTTTGTTTTTGGGCTGATTGGGCGGTAGCATTCAAATTTTTTTTCTATGTCGATCAAATTTTATTGACGGTTCCATTGAATTTGATGGAAAATAATAACAAAACAGAAAAGTCAATAATGTGAAACCGTGGGGTCACAGGATGGGTGCGATACTCATCCAAATAAAATACGGTTTCTTTTGTTTCAAATCGTACATTGTATAGTCTTTTGCAATGTAAATTATCAAATCATGCGTTTCCCGTTTAGCCATTTATAGACCCGTTTCCATTGAATTAAAAAACGATAATCCAAAAAATAAAAATACAAAACCATCGTAATGGAACGCATTCAGCCAAATGATAGGACCCAGTTGAATGCAAAATAAAAACAAAATAAAAGGAACAGAACCCATCAGTCACACCAGAAGGAAAAGGTGCGGTATTTGATTACATTGTCAGCGTTACCAAATACAATGAATTCTGGTGAGCCAGTAATTTTACTTTTTGGTTATTATTACAGTCCAGAATGTTTTTTATTCGTGTTTTACTTTTTTATTTTTATTGGTTACCTATGGATTTCCATAATGCACATTTGATTGAAAGGAAAATTACAGAATTGAAACAAAAGCATAGATAAATAAAGATACAATGGTTGATCGTCATTTCTGTGTTGATAGAATCGACCGAGGGTGATCTAACCAACCGTAAATCGTAGAACCAAGGAGTAACCCCTTGTTAATATTGTCCTAACATTGATGCATTGTGAGTAGAAGAGATTTTCATTTCAATAAAAATCTTTGTAATGGAAACATTAAACAACATTATGATATTTGTCCAATTGCATGTCGTTTCTGATACAATGACAACTCGTCAGTGTGAGTTATCATAAAAGATAATGGACATAATCATCTAATGAGTAAACTATTTTTAATTATTTCGACACAGACAACTTAGAGATACACTGTCCATTATACTTATTTGGGTTATTTACCATTTAATGGTATTTAATTCATTGTAAATCAGGGTATTTTTACCATCAGTTAAATTTGTCATTTCCTCCCGCTAGCTAGTTCCATTAAAATTTAATGTCCTACATGTCGTTGTTTTTCCATAATATGTATTACATTCAATTATTCTTTTAGTTATTGTTACTATTCAACTAAGTATACAATATAAAATAAAATTACAATTCATTGCGCGATGTAAAGGTAAATTCAGACAATCAACTAACAAATACAAAACAAAAAAATTATACGAAAACCGACAAGAGATTAAAAATGATTTCATATGGCACAATGATTTTATAGTTTTGAACTGTTTGGTATATTATTTTTGTACAATATTAATTTTTTATTTTGCCTCTCTTTAATAATAATCAACGAATAGAGGTGAAATTCATCAAACCATGACGGGATTTATGATTCCATCTTTATGCTCCATAATATGGAATATAATCATACGTTACAAATAAACTTTATTCGTTATGTATGGTATAAGTAATTCTCTTTTTATATAGTCGATAACGTATGACGTTTATATGGCGTGGCATATCATTAATTTTTTTTTTAGTTGTTGCGGTTTAAAACTCATATACTGAGAGAAAAGAAAAGTGCATAAAATCTGAATTAAATATACATCATAGTTAAGTATAGAGTCTTAAATCTATGAGTTATGGTGAAAATGATTACAAAACAGAATATGAAAATTTGTAGTGAAAATGATCTGTCAAATGGGGGGGACCAATACTATTTCATTGGAATGCTTTGTTGGATGTTTTATGGAAATTTCAGCGAGTAAAAGAGCGACCCTTAAAAACAGAGAACTTTTAAACTTCTTGATAGAAACTGTGCCATCTAGTCAAATAAATGGAACAATAATGCACACCGAAAGATAAATTTTATTATGATAATAATGTTGCGGTAGAAAAAAAATAAAAAACAGAAAAGAAATTCATGACAATGAATCGTATGTTTTTGTCTTTATATTTTTCTATTTGGTGCTAGGAGGTTTCCTCTTGGTGGTTACCTAACAACCAACGGTGTTGAAAAAAATGTATAAGCAAATCACCTGTTTCAGGTAGACTGCATTCTAATTATCGTCATTCGAATGCGGTTGAATCTTAAACCATTTTCATTTTGTGTATTTTTTCCTGTTTTTTTATTTACTTGTGTTCATAAGTCTTGAAATACAACTTCATTATGATAATATTCCAAAGTTTTTATATTTTTTTGGCGATGACTATACCCCCTCGAATCAAGAATCCAGAGTAAAACTTATGCGAAATAAAAAGTTAAATTGTGCCAACATTAAAATATAAAATAAAACAAAACACAAAATTAATTCAAAATACATTCAAACTGATTATTTAATGGCAGTTCTATAGTTATTCTTTTTTTTAAACTGAGACACAGGTAAATAAGTGAAGAATAATTGTACAAAATAACATAAAGAATCTATATTAATAGCAAACTCACGGAATCACGGTTTGATGAACACACCAACAACAACATTCAATTGTTGGTAAGAACAACATGGCACAAAAAAAAAATTATGTATACACATTTACAAATCTCTGTGTACATTGAATCACAAAGGTATAACATAGCAACATTGTATGTATTCACCTTTATGAGTAATTTTCCTTCTGTATTTATTTGATGGTAACAGAATAAAATAAAAAATTTATTTACATTTGAATACATTTATTCTTTATTCTTGTAATGAAATTAAAGCTGCTGTACTCCTTCCTAATAATAAAAATAAATGTTACTTTGTGTATTAGAATACACTACGTTACCGATATAAAAAGCCTCAGAGAATAAAAGCGATAAGAATGGTAGAATATAAGAAATGATTTTAGTATTTAATGTCGTCTGAACTATGGATACAAACTCACATATCATTTTCAATTGAATTTACATGAAAAATTAACTTGAATAAAGAAAAGCGTTCACTTTGAATTTAATGTCTTTGTTTAATGGATGAATTATGGGTGAAATTACTTCTGTTATACGGTTACACATTAGACGAAATTAATATTTGAGGAATCATAATGTTGCGTGTGTATTAGCCTTATTAAACGCAATTTATACGATAACGAATTTAATGAATAATCCAAACTAATTTGAGCGTTATGTAATCATGAAATTCGCATTATATCGTTCACTATGGTAATACATAAGAATAAAATTCATAGGAAAAAATCATGTTCTTTGAATCAGAACATAAAAGAAAACATTGTAACTATTACTATGCTTTGAACTGTACATATTTATCTGTGATTTCCTTCCAGAAATGAAATTAAACTGAAATTTTAATGAAGTTTTCTTTATCCTTAAAGTCAAATTGTGATATTAAACTAATATTCTCTTTTTAACAATGTTGGAATATGAAATTTTCATTGTTCGCATTGTCTTAATACAAATATTTGATACAATTATCTTTCGTTTCGTCGGAACTAAAATTTCTTTTTTATTAATTTATTATTAAAATTACATTTTCATTTGTTTACTATTGGCGCCGTTCTCACTATTAAAAGAAAATCAGAAAAAATGAAAATCATGGCACATAAGTTGGATACCAAAAACCATCAATTTATCAATTGACGGTTTTCAAGGAAGTCATTAAATCTTAATAATGGAAATTAAAAACTTCAGTAAATCATTGAACGGATGATTAAGATTCTTTTGCCAAATCAAATAAAATATTTAAGTACTGAAGAAATTTTATTTTCATGAATTGAATTTCGAATTAAGTAACAGAATTAAAATCAATGCATACGTTTAACACATATTCGGTTATAAAATTATCTAACGACTAAAGTGAAACATTAAAAGCATAAAGTGAATGAAAGAAAATGTTATTTATTATTTATGTTTCTTCTTTTGTCATGGAAAATCCCTGTATAATTCTTATCATGTCTCGTTGCATTGTATAACAACAGTCTTCATTACACTGTTATTCTATCTCGTATGTGTGACTTCAGTTGCCATCCATCCGTAATACTGATGAAATAATAAACGTTTCATCATTCTACGAAATGTAAAAACAACACCAACAAAATAAATATGATGATGAATAAATGGGGAAACAGCCATGAGACAACCAGTACCGGTGCGAGTGATGATGCCAAAGACTATAATACTTCCTAAAAGGATATTAGCTTTTCCATGTATGGTAACAATCCATATTGCCTCGTCTCATTTTGTTCTCACTCATGTACATGTACCACATATTCAACTAGACGTTGTTGTATGACATACAAGCATACTAATTTGAAATGAAGTAAATGAAGTTAAATGGCTTTCCATGTACTTTAAGTTTTATAATGCAGTATGTGAGGTTTAACTGATTATAAAAATGGAAAATTGTGAAAATGTTTTACATCTCTTTAGCTACGACGTCATACAGTCAAGTTTCTTTTTTTTTTCTGAATATAAAGCGAATAAAGTAACATAAAAACCATTAAATTTCGTTAAGCTCAAAGCATTTAAGTGGAAAATTATTGAAAAACATTGTGTGTATTATTGAAAATCTTTTCTTGACTAAATCACTGTACTCCTTTCTCATTATTCTTGTGCAAATTTCTTTGCATAGAAAAAAACTGTAGGAAAATTATTCAATTATTTAAAGAGGAAAAATAGCACTGGAGAATATCATAAACTACTGAAAGCAAAAATTGATTAAAATTAGCGGTATGTCGGTAATAAAAACGTCTGGTTTGCCAGACATCACAACCGATTAACCTCCTTATTATGTAGACGAAAACTAGTTAGAGAAACAACAATAACAACATCTTATCGGAACCTGAATAACTCTTAACGGAGTCATTGTCGTTTACCATTTGGCTCATTATACAGTTGATTATTTCCATAATTTTTCATAGAATCACTTTATTGAATTACGAAACCAAATTATTATCATTTAGTTCACCTTAAATGATTGAGAATAGAAGGGGTAATTTGATCAGACGAACATTAAATACAATGGTTAAATGGTTTCACTATTGACCACTGATGAATATACACAATAAGAATCTTTACGCTTTCAACGACTTATTTTCATAAATCGAAAAGTTCAATTTGGCCAAAATAAAGGACAAAAACTTATCTAACTGCATCGTCTATAGAATCATTCTATCCATTTTATCCGCCTCTATACACTTTGAGTGTATTTGGGAAAAATTGTTTTCTTTTTCCTTATTTTCACATTTTACTTGCATAGCAAAGAAGACTAAAGTGGATTTCAACTGTACTTTATGCCAAAGCCAGGTAGATCAATTTTTATTGAATAGAAAATTGTATAGAAGTTATTATGCGGTTATCTAGGCAACATGGAATTTTTCGTTAACAAAAATCCATCTCATTCCAATTGTACGTGTATGTGCGCCCACTTTGAATTAAGACATCCCATTTTTGGCCTCGGATTCCGTACTTAACAATTTCATATTTTCTTTCTTCCAATTTACTTCTACTTCTTCAGTTGCCTTTGAATAAAAGTACCCAAACTAAGAAATGGAAACGAAAAAGAAAAAAAAACTTGAGTGCAAATGAAAAGTAAAGTTGTGGCTTAAATATTTAATAAAGAACATTTTCTTATGTTAGATTTTCCAAATCTACCGTCCAGTTTACGGAAATTACAAGAAATAATAGAATTGAGTAAATGATCTCGACAAGGTATAGAATGTTGCTGAATCCTCATTTATTTCATCTGTTTATCATTACCGGTTGGATAAATTCACTATTCCGTATTTGAACAGTTTTATTCCTGTAGATAAAAAAAAACTTCGTTTACTTACATTATTAACTTTGGCGTTTGGTGTTTCTTTTACTTTATTTTGGCAAGCCGTAACTGTAACTGTTCGTATCAAATATTGGATCTTTTAATAACTTTTTCTCTCTTTTTTTCATATCAACTATAGCCAATGTATCTCTTATAAATGAATATAAACAAGTGGATATTATACAAGGGATTCATTATAGGTGAAATTCACATAATGCATTACATAATTTTCTCATATGGTTTCATTCCTATATAAATTTTTATCATCTTTCTCATTTACGTAACGAATTAAATGGATACAAACAAATAGAAAAAAAAATGAAATTTCAAACGTAAAAACGGATAATATTTATAAACATGTGTGAATTAATATCACATAAAAGCACCAGTCGTTTTAGTAATAACAGAGAGAAAAGAAAAACTCTAATTTTCTTCAATGTTTGTGCCAAATACAACAGAGAAAATGAAAAAAAGAAAAATGACAGAGGCGTACATTGAATACGTCGTTTAGTTCCGTATCAAATAAAAATGAAAAGAGAGACTCACCTTTGTTTCCAATATTCAAACTCATGAAAAATAGATGAAATTCAATGGTCTGAGCTCCCCTTTCGTGTATGATGACTATGAATCCTTCAACTTAAATTTCATAAGAAATTGAAACATCCTCGTATGAACACAATCCATTTACCAAAAAGTACGAAAGCATTAAAATTTCACTTTCGAATTGGAATGAATTAAAGGCAATGGATATAAAGTGAGAGATCTGTTCAATGTATCCCAATGGTATGGGGAAAAAATATCCCTTAGGATATAAAGCAAAAAGAGAAAAAGAAATTGTGTTCTCTTTAACACTGAACACTTTAAACGTCTTCTATTTATGTTTCGTTCATCCGTTTTTTTTTTGCATTTTCACTGTTTACATACAGTTGGAGTTTTCTCCTCTCACTGTATAATACATTGGATCCATTTATCCCTCAGTTCGATTACACTTAGGGATGTGTATAAAATGTGCTTTTATATTTAAGATAATGGCCGATGTAATATGAATACAAATTTTTTTTTTGCTAAAGAAAGGCTTCAAGGCATTCAAATGTATCGGAAATGGTGTGGCACCACACTTCTTTTATTTTATTTTTTTCTTCCTGTTTTTTCAGTCAAGTGTTTGTCTCACTGAAGAATTATGTTCAATAATTGAATATGCGAAACTGTTTTTTTGTTTTTAAATAAATGATACCGCAGTCATGGGGCTTTTAAATACAATGATATTTGGAGGATGAACTAATTTTCTTAAATGTTTTGTTCTATTTAAATTTCAATGGGAAAATGCCGTTATATGAAATCAATTTCCATTGGTTCAATTAATAATTCTTTTGGAAAATCTATTTCTAATTAGAACCGTTTGATAAAATGCCAAATCAGGTAAATTGGTTTCATAACACAATTCGATATTATTAAAACGATAAATGAAAATTAATTGTGTTGTCATTTACCATAAACGATTGTGAATGAAAAACTGTTATGAAAACCACATGAGAAATACTGAAAAGTTTAAATAAATAGAAATGCATTGGATATAATTTTCACAGTTTTTCCAAAAAATACTGAAATGCTGATTGTAGTTGTTGTTCTTTTTGTTCATTTGTTGTGTGCTGACAATTTAATCAATCACATTGAATTTTTCCACATGCGGTACTGATAAACGTCTCCATTGGTGAGAACATTGGTATATTGATACGGTCAATCCAACAATTGAATCCAGAGACCATTGAGTGACATATATCAGTGTTGCATTATTTTAAATGGAATTTTATTCCATTGATTTCGTTTAATGTTTTTTTTGTTGTTTCTCTACAAATTGAAATGATTTTTCAAATTGAATCTATCAACTTGGCTGATTTGTTTGTTTTTCGATAGCCGAATGTGATAAATAACGTATTGATTTGCATAAATGGACTCTATTTATATGCGCTTAAATGGGGCCAAATGCATAAATTATTATCAAACCATTTAACGGAATTTAACGAAACATTTCAATTGAAACACGTTGATGTTAAAGCTCCATTATTATCACCAGAACTAAAAAAATACATAGAGAACAGTGGGGATTATTTATTTTCAGTTTATTTGGTGTTTTAATTTTACGATGAATGCAATTTCTATAAAAGTTTTATGAACTACTGTATACCAATCAAACGAATCAATTGTATTAATGCCAATCTGGTATAAGCAAACAATAATATTTCAAAAGAAAAACTAATTTGGGTTAATTTTTTTGTTAGTAGAATACAATACGTTCACTGTATGAGTTTTACAGAATTTTACTTTTATTTTTCTATTCATGATATACAGTTTGTTAATCTACATTGGCGATTTTCATAATGTTAGTTCTTCGGTAGAAATGAAATGTGGAGTTCAACATATAAATGGAACCTTTTATCTCTTGATAGACGTAAAAACTCTGTTTTACATTGAAATAAAAACAGAAAAAAGAAACATTTCATTATTTGCTATTCATTAATTGATATGCATTTCATTTATATGAAGTGCATTGTAACATTGACGTTGAAAGCACTGAATACACGTTTCACTGTTTCATCAGTATCAATGGAAAATATTTATTTAAAATGAATTTCATGTCTGATGATGTTACATTATGACACCTTTCACCCTTTTGGTATATTTTCAAATGGGAAAAAACGAATATTATGGCATGAATATTATCAATTTAATAAAATTCAACTATGATGGAATTGTTAGAAATCAACGACCAGACACTTAATTAAACTCAGATTGGATTGACTTTACTGTAATTCATTTTAACCAAAAATGGATTACATGAATTTTTTGGGTTTTCATAAAGTTGTGTCGAAAACAAATAATTTTTGTTTAATTTTTATGTTTTTAATTCAGAAGGAAATATCATTAATTAATAAAACATAATTTTCATTTTCTCTCTATCTGTCTCTAAGTTATGAACATAAAATGTTACCTAAATGCATTTTCAATTAACTTTCTGTATAATTGAATTGTAAACAAGGGAAAATTGTTATTTCTGTTTGTCACAATAAAATTGAAGGGTATAATTGAATACACACAGTCATTTTTTTACCAGTCGTCTACTAATTTCCAGTGAAAATCTGATTTAGTTTTGTCACCGAGACAAAACGGGGAAAAATTCATTTGGTCGAATAACCGGAAAATGTCTCATTCCATTGGGATTTATAGAAAGTTCTGTTTTAGTTCAGAACACTCCTTCAATAACAATAAAATGATTTTCAACATTTTTTGTTCAACAATGCGATTCATCACATAAATTTTTTGTTTAATACAAATACCGTTTCATATTTAATTTCATAACAAGCTCATCATTTCAAAATAACGAATGATATGTCAAATAATTTTTTTTTTTAATCAACAGTGAATACTAAAAATTTTTCCTTTCTGCAATTTACGGCACCTTGAGCACGCAAATTTGTGGAAATGAAAATAAATCATATCCGCGGGTAGCATATTAAAATAATGAGATGTTGAGGGTGGGTGATTGCACAAAACCCTTTAGTAAGAGATAAATATGAAAAACAAAATTTCCGAATTGATTTAGGTAACGTAATATGGAAAGATTATTTTTAATGACACGTCTAATGAGTTTCGGTGAATGATACACGGTGATAATAAATATACGGTAGATGAGTACAATTGTTCCAACTGATTATCACGTTTATAATGTAGTTCATCAGAAAATTTTACATCAAACTGATTCCCCTTTAAAATGAGTTGAAGTTTAGTCGGTGAATTCACCTCTAAACTCATTCTATTTCATTCACTTTGATCGTTAAGTTGGTCTCAAACCCAAACAGACTGAAGACTGAACATTCTTTTTCACTTTACCCTTATCAAACCGTCACAATTCTCACACCTAATAAAATGTAATCCTAACCGACTCTTAAATTCAACTCTCATAATTATTTATTTCCTCTACCGTGAAAACAACAAGATTAAAAATTACCCCCTCATGACCCCAACACGATGAAGTTTTCTTTTTTTTATCATATCAAACGTACAGCTAATTTCATATGAAGTGCCAAAAAAAAATTGTATGTTCGTTATGGAAATTCTTTTTTACATTTTAAAGAGAAAAAAGGAAAAAAATGTGAGATTTAATATTTGGATGGGCTGGTAGTTTGTATCAAGGTGAAATGCCACGTTGATTTTATGCAGAATACGTGCCTTAACTCTGTTTATTCGTAAATCCAATCGCAATGTCTGCTTTGTTTCACCTGACTGCAACGCGTTCCATCTACACCATCCAACAAGAAAAATTAAATAAAACGAAAGCCCACTAATATTTTTTTAATATTTTCAAGTGTGTTTGGTTGCATTAAATCTAATAAACGGTCTTTTTTTCCATCATCCTTCGATGTTCATGTAATAACTTTCCCTCCACGTCTGATGGCAACCGCAGAAAAAGTGACTATTAACGGATGCCTAACAGTAAAACGACGAAATTATTGTGGAAGTAAAACAGAACCTCAAAAAAATAATCAATAAAACCGATGAAACGATTGTCGAATGCAATATGTAGTTTCAGTCGGTAACCAAATGATAACAAATTTTCTAATGTTTCTGTGTGCATAATGTAACATACAGTAGCGGATACATTTTATGTTCGTTTATTCTTTTCGATGAAATTCTCTTCTTGTATGCCATCAGCCTTTTAAATGCTTTCACAGATCAATTACATTCCATGTCAGGATTGCAGCACTTACGCCGTTTGCATTTTATATTTGAACTAAATTCTCTTTTTTCGCCTCTATTTTGGCTTACATAGAATAGTAAAAGGAACATCGAAAGCATAAAATCACGATGAAATTCGCGAATATACAACCCCGTGTGGTTGAGTAGATCATGTGTATTGTATGTTTTTTTATGTGTACTAACTTCCTAAACGAAATACCGCATGCAAGCATAAAAATGCATCAAATTTTCGTGCACAGATTTTTCTTTTGCAACATATTTTTTTGGCTTGTCGAGTATTTTAACTAGTTGAAGTTTTATTTTATTTTTCTCTTGTTGTTGGCTTTGTTTCTGTGTCAGACTAGTTTTATATTGACTTCATCAATTTGGGAATATCATGAGTACAGTGATTTTTCAAATTTTCCTTGAAATGTGAAAAAGGATAAGTGAAATAAATAGGAAAATATGATTGCCATGTTCTAAATAAGTTAAAATGGTAACGAGTGGTAAAGGAGTTTTTAAATCATTCAATCTGTTCAATATTGTGCATTTGAATTCATGGCACATTTTCATCTTTAGTAAGTACGCGCCTTGAAAGCACAAGACAAAAAAACCAATTCATTTTTTATACCGATAATCAACTCAATATGGTTAAAAACAAAAGGTAGACTATCGATTGATTCTTAGGGGATGCCACTACCCAATACATCAACCCAATTAGTATGATTTCTTAATAAACGGATTGATACAGAACCACCACCGCATTGAAAAGAGAAATGATAAATGGATTGACCCGAAACACTTCGTTTATCACTCTGTTCGTATTTGGCCCTTTTATTGAATTTTCCATATAAACAGATCTTTTGGATTTTTCCCACTTTTGCTTTTTGATCTTTTTGACCCCCCCATTTGAACTTTTATTTTATTTTCTTTTACAACGTTATGGCATAAACGCCATAAGAATAATCGTTTGCGAATAAAACTAGAGATTGTGTGTTTGTGTGTTATAAAGAAATCATAAGCACTTATGAATTATTTCGTATTTGAATCATAAAACTGAACACTTGAAGCAGATTGACAGTGTTGTGGGGTCAATCGGTTTTACTTGGAATAAAAAATCCTTTTTTTTTTGCGACATGAATCACTTTCTTTTCCATTTAAATTTTTTCTTAACACGCAATTCAGTTCAAAACCGTAAAGAGAACAGAACCATCAAAAAATATTTCATATGAAAATTGTACTTAAACGGTTTTTTAAGACGTCAAGGGTCAGTCCTTCAATTTACTGTGCTGATACTATACCATTCGTCTTGTTTCATTGATTATGCCATTGGTATAAGACACATGAACTTAATCCCAAGCATAAATAAAAAGTACAAAATTTTCTGTGTTGGTTTTTTTTTCTTGTTCTGTTGTTGTGCTTCTTTTATTACATTATTTGGCCATTTCAAAAATTGCTTGAACCGTGAAAAGCAATAAACGGCCTAATAAATGTGAACGGGGGAAAATTGAACAGCAAAAAGCAAAATAGAATGGAACAGATACACAAGAGGAAAATGTTAAAGTCATTGTCATGTCTTATAAACGTGGACCTCAAAAGACAAGAGTTTCTATTTCTTATTCGGTTTTTTTTCCTTAAAACATCAAGAGAACATCATAAACCACCTTTACGTTTCCTTAATATCCGAAAAAAAAGAAGAAACTAAAATCATTTGGTTTAACGCCTCCAGGCTTTTACTGTGTCTCATAGAAAAACATGAGTAGAGGAAACCAAAAGGAATAAAATACAACATACACAAAGTGTATGAATGTGTGTAATCTAATTTAAGAAGATAAATAGAATCCATGGTATACAACCATTGAGATCAGATAATTATTGTATAAATTTATTATGTACAACATATTCCATAAGGAATATAATTTAGGCTTTTCAACTCTACCGGTTCACTTTGTATATGAGTGTTTTTAATGAAAGGAAACGAAATGAATTTTATTTTCACTGTTTTTTTTTTCTGTGTAGTTCCTATTTCGGTAAAGAAAACTTTAACACTGGAAAATTATATGGAAATAGCAATATGATGAACCAACCATGAATATGAGAAGAAAAGTGTTTTAATTATTTATAAAATTTAACAACAACCATACATATACACACGATGCGAATGAATGAAGTCACATATCGTTTACGGATGGAATACCATACACATTATAACATAAGATTTTCTACATATTATCCATAAGACAACATGTCGTCTAAAATTACACGGAATCGTTTAATGTCAAAAGGAAAATCCTTGACTGTTTTTCCAACTAAATTGACATTCTTATTATTTGCCATTTCTATTATGAATATGATCTTTGTAATGTTCAATTTAAATACGAATGGCATTACATTCGTCGAATTATTTTCCCTTAATATAGACGCTTAACCTCATAAAGCTAAAGGTTATCACGAATTAAGTCAATGAATTATGAAAATTCATAAATAAAATTACATTTTAAGTAAAATTAGAAATAAAACGTATCAATCATAAGCAATGGTAATCATTTTCATATTCCATAATTGGTTTTTATAGAAATTTCATTTCAATTCGTAATGCAAAAATAGAAAAATAAAAAAGAGAAATTTTATTTATATAAGTGGTCACAATCGATAATTTACTAATCAACGTCTCTCACCTGTGCTCAACAATCATTAATATTTCGCCTTTAACTAACTGAACGCAATAAACTAATTAATTAGCAAGACTCCCCATCTCGAACTAAAAGAAAATGTACCGTTTGCATGCTACAATTATTACTTTTTTGGGCTACACGAAAAGTGTTTTCTTATCACGCATGAATAAAACGTTTTAATTTATTTCAATTAATTTCTTCATTCATTTAAAGAATTTGCTCTAAAGGCGATAACATCGTATTTTCTTCAATTTGAACTTTCGCAATGCTAGAAATCCCTGTACCGAATACTAAGAAATCCGTAATAAAAAATTGGCCCACATTAAGAGTCATACATTTTTAATTATGGCTTTTTAACCGACAAACAACACGATATTAATTTCATTGAACCAAATACCTTTGTCTAATTTTATATTATATAAGCGTGAAATTTCATTGATCCGGTCACAAACAACTGACGAAAATCTTAATATTCGCGAAAAAACCTTTGATGATCTGATTAAATTTAATATTAATTAAGACTCGTCTCAGTCGTGATAACGCCTAAAGTATGTATGATTCTGTCATTAGATTGAAATTGTGCTGTCAAATAAAGTAAACTTCAACAGAGAAATACGAACATTAATTGCTTTCTAATCACTAAAACTTGGTCCTAGTTCACCTGTATGACAGGCCACAGATGAGTAATACACCTTTCTTGAATATCGAATGTTTAAAAAAAAAAATGTTCTTGATGAGCCTTACCTCTATACTTGTGGCTCATATGGCATCATGCAGAGTAATTAAAAGTTGAAACAAAAGCGTCTAACAGCAAACCGTGTCGTTTATCGTTAGAATGTAAATTTTTCCAAACACACACATTTGACATCCATCTTATTCGTTGAATATTCTAATTAAGGCTCGTCTTCTCTGTTAAACTTTTCCTACATTGCATATCAACGGCAAACCATAAAACAGTAACAGACGAAAAAATTTAAATGTACAAAGACGTAAAGTTCATAAATCACTCTGACCTAATAGTTTTGCATAAAACGATAGTTTCACCTAACCGATAATAAAAGGAAACTAGAATCATTAACATTTCAATGCTAAATTCTTTGTCTATTCGACCAGAACAGACCAATATAAAATACCTAATCGTAGTCAATTTAAATATCAGAGTAAAAGTTCCTTAACAATCGCATTACGTACAAAGATAAACGCATTAAGAGTCTTTTCTATTCTTATGGAAATTCATTTTGTGACACAAGAGATCATTTCCTATTGTCAACTTAAATTGTAAATCTCTGTAGTATAAAGTCAATGAACATCACCGAAAAATAAGAGAGAATTCAAATAATTCAGCAGAAAGCATATTGTGTTAGTTATGTTAATGAGATACGTCGACAACCATTAAATACATGAATTATGGTACCATCCTCGTGTCCTGGTTCCATATAAGTACTGTCCACTTAACATGATCCTGTAATAAAATATAATTAATTATTAATAATCTTGTTGAAAGTTCTGAATATAAAAAAAAGAAAAAGAAAAAAAACGAACGAATCTGATTTATGGAAAATGGCATTAGAAAAACAAAATTCTCCGCCTTCCTTCCATCAACGAAGAACATAAAACAAAAATCCACTTAACGTTTCAACATTTCAAAGTGTATGTGTCCCCGAAAACACAAAAAAATAAAAATTACTTAAATATTTCTACATCACAATTTCATGTTATTTTACCATTGCATAACGAAACGTGAAAAATGTGGGTGGTAAAATGGTATCCCATCCATCTATCACCTCATTTAAATTCTTCGTTTGGTCAACATCCTTCATTCCATTCAGTTAACAGAGAAATTACATTTTTGGCTTTAAATTTTTACTGTATGTTGGCGCCTTAATGTCGTCTTTAATATCACATTTTTTTTTTATTGTTACTTTCCGTTCTTTTATTTTTTCATTACATTTTCTCGTTTCGGATATTCATGATTATTTTTGCTATTCGTTTTTGCTAAAAATACATAAAATAAGAAATTCATCTTCACGTTTATTCTGTGTCGATCTCATGAGGAATTGTAATAATTCGTAGGAATAGCCGTGGGCGAAGATATTCTCATACTCTGTTTGGTTTATTTTGGTGAAATACTCTAATGTTATTAAAAGTTCCATATAAGAACAGCAAAAAAGGATAAAAAATTCATTAGTCTCATTACACGGCTGATTTCAGTCAATGAAATGTTAAAGCCTTCAATTTTTGATTGCTTGTAATACCAGGCAATCCTCCCCACAAAAATATTTACTGTGAAAATCAAATACCTCTAATTGCTTACTTCTTCTACGCAGCCCACAAGATACGTAACCACAAACATTAAATTCAATTCAATGAAATCCAAATTAGAATTCACTTTAATTCTACAAATGGACAGAAATTTATTATTTATTTTCGTTTTCTTGACTTGAATTCACCTTTGGGAAATTGGTAAAAATCAATTTAAAATCAATTCTGTGTTTAGCTTTGAAGATGAAGTAAATGTAACAAAGTCAAAAGAAATAAAACGTAAATGATTGAAATGAAGAAATGGAAAAAATCATAAAACATTAAATTTCAGGTGAGATACAATGAAGCAGTAAGAAGTTATGATATAATTCTTCGTCAGGTTACTTTATTGTGATACAATTGAATGATATTTCAAGTGGGGATTGCGAAATATAGAACTCATGCCGTGAATTAAATTGAATGAAGCAAAAAAAAATGAAATGAAACAAAAAAATGATACATTTGAAGTATATTTAGCAATCAGTAAAAGTGAGATTTATGGTTTTACCATTATCAATTCTACTTCACTGTTTAACGATGTGTATATCAATGGATGGAAAAAAGACTTTCACTTTGTTCCGGTCCCATAAAAATAAAATAAGTGAAAAGAACTCTCGAACAAGGAAAGGAAAATAAAAAGAAATGGAAATAGAAATACAGAATCCATAAAGAAGATATGATTGTTAACTCCATGTGACCATTAAACAAATATAAACGACAAAAAAATGGCAAAACAATAGAAAGAGTGTACTGGAAAATTTGATTTTTCCCAATTTTTTATTTCCTTTTTTCCTGTGTGTTTGGCATTGAAATCGACTTGGGAAATACACTGATACTAATGTCAACCCATTGTAATACTCGTCTTTTCATCTGTCAATAATCAAAAGATAAAACAACAGAATCGTATAAATAATATAAATCCCAATGTGCTACAAAACTGATCTCTCTATTCTTTTGAGTAAAAAGAAAGTTATACATATCAATCCGATTGGTAACCATAAAAATTGTATTGATTACTTTTTGGAAATAAATACCGGAAAGTATTTAGAAGAAAAATATTATCTTTTAAATGATGAAATGTATTTCCTTTCCGTGTTACGTTAAGCAACTTGAGTAATATTTCAAGATATTATGGAACTTTATCATTCCACGAAATTATCCATATGGAATACAATCGTTAAAATATTTAATATAAAATCAATAACTTCGTTCGTTGGCCTATACGTTTTAAAACGATCGAATAAAATGTATCGTCTTAACTTTTTTTGATTCAAGGTATATCAAGATATGGGATCATCTTGAAAACAGACCTTCAAATGTTTTGCATATCGTATTTGCATTAGTCTTTCTTCAATCTATGCTGATGGCTGGTTTGCGGTGATTCATTAATATTCATGAAAATATAAAATGTTTGGATTTGTGTCCCCAAGAAAAGAGAGAAAAACCTAACCAGATAGAATGAAATTTCCATGTATGAGATTATTGAAATTAAGTATGTTAGAGAGAAAGAGAAAAGAATCTTAAGGATATCATGACACATTTAACCAATTAAATGGTGTGTCACACAAAGATACCAGATATCTTCATCATCTATACCGCATAAAGACATTAGTTTTAGTTGATGGTTTATATAGTATACCACGTATTATCCATAGTATTTGCATAATTTAAGTACATCGTAGATGTCTCTTTTGCCATTAGCTTTCACCTCATAAAGAAATTACAAGTATTTTCTCTTTAATTTTTTATGAGCCACCATTACATTACCATTTCATTGTAGCCAAACAAAATTAGCAAACACACATATTTTGTCTCTTGTATCCCTCTCATATGATATTCACATATTTAACGTTTACCAATTACCTGAAATGATGATATAAGCACATGCAAGATCCTCATAATTCTTATGCCATGAATCTAAATTATATCTTTTAGCATGTTTATGCTCTAGGATATATGAATTAATAGCTAATTAATCCTAATTTCATTTCACTAATTTATTTCATATAAAATAAACTCTTCATCACACTTATTTATGCCACTCTGTTCTTGTGTAATTCATAAAATAAATTTTTATCTAGTCTTTGATTCATAATTAACTCAATTCACCTTTAAATTATTATGTGAATATGAAATTACATTACATCATCATATCGATCATTATTAAAGTTAATAAAATGATTTAATAAGAAATATTTGCATAGGACAAATGGTATAAAGGTATCAATCAATTTGTTATACAAATGGGAATATTCAATAAAGAAATGGTAAAATGAATGATTTCAAATTACCCTAATAGTCGGACCGTTATAGATTAAAGTCAGGAACAAACTGTATAGTTTTCCTATCTATAATGGTTCACTGTATTAATGTCAACTGTTTGTCCAGACATTTAAAGGAAATATCTTTTGCTATAAGTGTGTAAATGATTTCGATATCTTGAACAAAATTGAAGAGAAAATAAAATAATAATAAAAAAAAGTGTTCATATTGTCAACAGAGTTAAACAGTTGAAAGGATTGAAATGGAATTGTCGCCACTCAGACTCATACCAAATAAAACTTTTCCAATTCTGTTACTCAATTCCTACATTGAAGATATCGTATTCATATTGAAATGCGTATAGACCCGATCAACCGTTGACACATAATAAACCTCATACCCAATAATGCATGCGTTTTAAGTAAATGTTTGGCCCCAAAACAAATGCAGCATATGCGAAGAGGTAGAAAATCAAACAAACGTAATACAAACTGATGGTAATGGGGAGTGAGTGACATAAAACATGATGTTGAACTTACTAAGGGAAAGTTATTTTCCGACGAGGTTTTCTTCCATTTCCAATGAAATTTTTCACAATTCAATATGGTTTGGTGTAGAAAACAGTTCTATAACACATTTAACATATTGAATAATGTATTATCGTTTACCAATGGAGACACATGAACCTTTTTTTTATTTATTTAAACGAGTTGGGTGGCGAGTGGTCGAAAGAACTATTGAAAATTTAAAATGTTCTGTATCTGATAGACTAAAGTTTAACGATATCATTGTTGGAATAAATGTTGTTTGTGTACCAGCATAGCTAAGTATTCTATTAATTTTAAATGTCCTTAGATGAGGGAACAATCTATAATGGACACTATTAACCCTCCTGCTTTTTCTCAAGTATTCATAGAATAAACATTTACATGAAGTAATTAGTAACTCACACTCTAGTAGTTAACTACTAAACTCTGAAGGGAAGAGTCAATGAGAGTTCTTTGAACTAAAAATCCAAGACAATTTCACTAATTCTTTTTTTTAACGAATTTTCGAACAAAAGAATTCTTACCGCATATAATCCACTTAATTGTTTGCAAACCATTATAAAGATGAATCAGTAGATTCGATTCACTTCAAGTACTTTAAGTTCAACTACTTCAATTCTTTTTTATTTTTGGTATTTATTCATGTTAAATTATGATCACAAACACGAATTAACATACGTAGTGACACAATCATAAATAATTTTATTAAACTAAAAATAAAGTATTTAATATGGCGAATAATTTGAAATAACTAAATGGGAATACACATTATAATAATTTAACATAAATTTTTTATATTTATTTTGCATGTCAAAATATCAACAGAAACATTCTTTTTAGTTTCAAATTGCTCTAAATTATATTGACTAACTAATAAAAATAAAAACAGTTGACGGTAAATATAAAAAAAATTTCGATAATTTTATGTATCTGGATTGGTTGGTCTGTATTCTTACCAGTATTTCATAGAGAAATAAAGAAAAAATTCAACGAAAATAAAACTCGGAAAAGATTATACACGATGGAATTCTTTATTCACCTTAACGTCTTTTATTTAGTGGCTCTAAATTAACATTAAAAATAGTTCCTACCGACAGTTAAAGAATGGGTGTTCGGTTTTGCGTTTATTACTTGATTGAATTAAACATTGGTCTGACAATATGTATTCTGGTAAAAGGTATAAGACCTCATGAATTTATGGCCAATGGAAATCACGCAATGGCGTTGCCCATTAACATGTGCCTTTAGTGTCACGACAATGGGTTTCTATTTTATTTTATGGCATAGGAAAAGTTTTCCACCAAAAAGGAGAGCGCACACTATTCGATACGTGGAAAATACCGAGAGGATTGTCATCGATATGAATCTGAATGTCAAAATGTCTTACAGTTAATAAAGTTACATTGAAACAAATGGAAACTTTTCGAGCCAAGTGGCTTTACTCTATGACCGACCTTAACTGAAAAGAAGCACAATCGAAATTATCTAAACGGATCAATAATACGTTTCTTGAATATTAATCGATTTTTTTTGTTTGTAATAAATAAATTCGAGGACAAAAATAAAAAAAAGGAAAGAATCGATTGCATAATACCAAAAATAAGAAACTAAATTTAGAACAATCAACCTACAATTATGGAACGTACACAATTACAATTGAGGTTATGCTTATTACTTCCGAATCTCGTAGCACGGAAGAGTAATCGACATAAACCAACCAAAACCGCATTATTCTATTGGTTTAATTAAATCCCCCAATCTATGCCAAAATGATCAGATGCTCATTTTGTACGCTGATGAGTTATTGATTCATCATTTATGGTTCGTATTTTTATTCACATCAGAAAACAGTAAAGAATTTAGTTCTTTTTTATTTCACTTTGGCAAAAGACCGTTAACATGAATCTTGGCATAAGTTCGATTCCACTTTTGGCACTTTTAACTTCACGGTTTTACTTCATTTTTTATATTGTTCCGATTGGTATATGATTTTCAGTTAAAATTCACGCTGTGCTAACCCGTGAATTTCGTAGTATCATAAGACATTTAATACGAAAAGAAAGAGAGAAAAGGAAAAATCAAAGTTCAATCAAAAACTTTGTCTAGCATAAATTTAATTTGTTATTGATCTCGATTAAACAGTTTCTTCCTATAGCGAATATTATTATTTTGGTGGCACTATAAAATCACGGTGTGTCGTCAATTTTTTTTTGGAGGGCGCGAGAAAAAAAATGAATTGAAAATTGACGCCATGAAAAGTAATTCGATGAAGTGACATCAGCTGGAAAACTACGAGTTTTCCACTTGACAAAACACTTGATAGTCATGCAGTTACTTCTCACCTTCAATAGCAGCACGTAAATATCATAAATTCAATGGTAATCAACATAAAAAAGAGAAATATTTTAGGTTTGCTATGGATTTAAATTAATAGAGTCAAAGACATAATATGCTGACTGACTGAATTGATAGATTAAAGTTCAGATAACCATAAACTAAAGTGATTTTATTTCATAAAGCATATGCTGTGTTACAATAATCATTGTCATTTAGTTGGAAATTTAATTTCACATTATTCATAGAAACAGGTGGCACAACGAACAACATAATCATTATTTTAATTTTTTTTTTACAATTCGACTTCTTGTGTTTTTTATGATTTCATTTATGAATAGAAGCTCAATTTTTAATCATATCATTTGTCTGAATCAGACTGTACAGGTGAAATGAAATACTTAAATTAAATAAATTCATCGTAGATTTTGCACAAATGGTTGAAAAAGTTTTGATAATTTTTTTGTATTACTGATATTCCGTAAAATAAAATTTCAAACGAATCATATAGACCAGATTAAATTGTAATCAGAATAAAAAAAAACTTTTATTAATATACTTATTTATATATATATTTGGCTGATAATTAAATTGTTTGTGGCATACGTATGTTAAACGTTCACAACATAATGAAAATATCATATGAACTTACATTCGTAGTTAGTTTGACTGTTAAGCAGTTTATAATATTCAAATAACTCTCATTCTATTCAAAAATCAGTTTTCCTATATTTGGTTACAGTACATTGCAGAATTTCCATCAAATGTAAATGAATAACTGGAGAATAAAAAACTGATTTTTGTTGTATTTAATATGGGAATAGAGGAAACTTACATTTAAATTCTACTAAATGCCAGAAACCGTCAAAAAATTTTCCAAATTGTTGAACTTTTATGAATAAGAGCATTACAGTGTATGCTCATTGTTGGCTTTTATGTCTATGAAAGTCATGTTATCTCTCATATTTTTATTCCTTTTATCATTGGTATTTGGTAGTTCAGGAAGTTCATAAACAGTGAATTTTATTTTCTGGTTTTTTGGTAGGGGAAATTATTTTTCATGTGCATCAGGGTTAAATGCATCCATTTATGGAATGTTATGATTGTCAGTTATCCTTTTGCTTTCATCCCTCCCAAACAAACGAAAACAAAAAACCGTCAAACAAAATACATTTTTTAGACTGTAAATTTACGTTGAATCATAATACAGCTTACGGTGAAACACTGCAATGAAATAAAACTTCTTCTCGGTTTAATTCATGATGTTTGAATAAAAACCCCGAACCATGAAAAGAACCATTCAATTGTTGCCTTTAACAAAAAAAAAAGGAAAAAACTCTTGATATACTCAAAATCTGTTTGGTAAAATTGAACAACTTTTCAATTTGTTGTTTTTCTTTAAAAAACATGAACGCATTCAGAGTTTCACTTAAACCAAAAAAAAATAAAATAAAATCATCCCTTATAATGTACATAAAATCAGTGTACAAGAAAAGAGAAAACATGATAAAATGAGAGGTTTTTCTTTTTCTCTGCTGTTGTTCCATGTTGTTGAATGAATCGTTTCTGATGTTCAATTATAATTCAATTTAAATGGTAATCAGTAAGAATAAAAATGTTTTATCCATAAAGAAATCCGATTTAAAAGTCAAATATGGAATACAGATCATCTCTTCACACTGAATATTGAATATTGAACAGAAATTTTCATTTGTTTTTGTTAGTTTGTGATAACCACAAGAGTTTAGTTGTTCCGGTATAATATGAAAATTTATTTTGGTAAATCCATTATAAAATGATGATGCAACGGTTGAATGAAAATTCCATTGAGGAAATTTATAGTTGTTTTGATTGATTTAACTAAAAATCAAATTGATAAACATTGGATATTAAACAATGAATTAGTATTCCGTTTAGAAAATTTTAATAATTTAATCGTGGTTGAAAGTGTTCAATTATCCATGGACCATAATGTCAACAAATCCGACCCATAATCCGAATATTCTAATCCCCAGCAATATAATAATTCTATTCCATTCAATTGATAACCATTACTGTATGAACTTTAAACTAATTAATTATTTTCTAATTACAGGTTCGCACATTATTCGTTAGCGGATTACCAATGGATGCGAAACCCAGAGAACTTTACTTATTATTCAGAGCTTATGAGGTAACGTATACTCCATACAGTGACAAACGCAATGATAACAATTTCATCAAAAACATAATGTTTAATACTTAAACAACAACTTTATTATGAATGTGTGATGTGTATTTTGATCTAAATTCATTGAAACTAAATGAAACATTATCAAAATCATTTATATCAATTTAACATATTTACATTTAATGTTTAACAAAATAAGTTTATAAATGAAACTTTTTCAATATTTACCTTCCCTTTGTTTGGTTCATTTTTCTAGGGTTACGAGGGATCATTGTTAAAAGTTACCAGTAAAAATGGTAAAACGGCTTCGGTAAGTTATATGAACCTAAATTATTACACCATAGTCACTGTTATGTGTGCTAGACATTGCAAAAAGAGTATTAGAGTATTTAGTTAATAAAATAAAAAAAAAATTGTTGTAATCATAAAGCTAAAAATTAAATTGTGCCAACCACTAACATTAAAAACATATAATGTTGATGTGTTCACATTAATTAGTTGATCATTTTGTATCAGAGATTTTTTGCACAAAAAAGACCTTAAAGGCATAATTGAAAATTAATTAACATTGAATTTATGGTACGTTTTTTTTTTTTCTTGTTTTATTTGGCAGCCGGTTGGTTTTGTTACATTCCATACAAGGGCTGGTGCTGAAGCAGCTAAACAAGATTTACAGGTAACCTAATTATTATGTTGAGCACAAATACCATTTTCCAGGCCACCCAACCTTCATAATATCCATACCTTTTTGTGATTATAAATAAATTCCTATTTACATCCTTTTAGTATGGTAAGAGTTAATTGTGTATATTCATATATTAAATGTTTTGTTATGAAACACCATTTTACACACACACTGTCTGTTTATGCCACGCAACTAGCAGACATTTAGTGTGACTACGTATCCTCATATAACCTTCTAGTTCTAAACTGTATTTACATTGATTATCCACCTTAATAGAGTAGGTATTGAAATATTAGATAATGTATAACCATTAGATAGTCTCCTTTATGAAAAAAAAAAATCTCCTTGTTTCCTAACTCTGTTAATTAGTTATTTCGTTATATGATATACAAAACGTAATTTCAATTAGTCATTTAACGTGAAGTAAACAGATTTAAGTTTGAAAAGTATTTTTTTTTCATTTCTTATTTCTTATGTGAATTAATCATAAAATCAAAAATAATAACTGTATTTAAGGAGCCATAAAGTTCAAAACGATTTAATTGCACTTTTTTTTTTGTATCTCAAGCGAATTTATTTCACGGATGAGTAATCTGTTGTTCATAATGGATAACTCTTATAAATCATGATTCGATTAAGGAAGAAAAGTTTTCTTCAAACGATCCCCAAAAGCACAATACAATTGAATTGTTGAAGATTTGATATTTACGTGGAATTTAAATTTGAAACTCCTTGGCCAAATAAAATAAATTCGATGGGAAATCCTTTCTATTTTCTTTCTTATTTTTTGTGGTACTTAATTAAAAGGAAATTTCAACTAGCACTTGGTTTTAGGCTATACCGGTGTTTTTACTAATTTACATTGCTATAAAATAAACCACCATAATTTATGTGTAATTACGTTTATTGTTTACTATGAAAATCTTGAATGTTTTCCCATATAATAAACCAATTTTAGTTCTGTTATTTTTATTTCATATTTTTTTTTCTCAGTAGTTTTGTACTAGGGGAAAAGGTTGAATTTTGCTTTTGGGGGTTCATGTATAACCACTCTATAGAATATTGTTATTATGTTGTCATAAATTTTCATAAATATTTTGGGTGAGGTCAGGTTACATGCATTTTATACCATACACTGGTTCACTAGCAATTAAATTATATTCGCAATGTGCAATTAAATAATATTAAAATATAGGAATTTAATTGCTATATTAAATCACATAAAATTTATGCCTTCTGGAGGTTATTATAATGTATTTCTGGTTACTTCAACATTTCATTTAAAAATCTAATTCCATTTTGAGAAAACATTCAACTGATCACAACACTCAATTTTCTTTATTACGTGTGTTCATGGTATCCGAGTACCTTAATAGATTACCTTAGTTTTCTATTACACCTTTAGTTTTATTGGCGCTTTATTATAGTTTCCATTATTTATTTTTATCATCATTAGTTTGAAGTATTTTCGTGTGTTAATGCAACAAATATTGTTTAATTAATTCATCATGAATAACAGCATTTGAATGATTTAATAAATGGTACATTGAATCAAATTTTAATGATTGATGTATACATAGTTTGAGTGTGCCAAACATAAATCTAAATGAATTAAATGTAAATTTAATTATTTAGGTATTCACTACATTCAATAAATCACATTGATATAGAGTGAAGCTGTTTCCAATCTAAATTTTAGATGAATAAAATTTTTGATTTAATTAATTCGTTGCACCTGAATTTTGTATGCATTTTAGAAATGCATTAGATTTCATCATAAATTTTTTAGTTAGCAATCAAGTTAATTTGATATTTGAGATGTAAACATTTGAGTATTAAAATTAGTTGATTTAACGATTGTATAACTACCTTCATTTAGTGTATTTAATTAAGTCGTGTTCTCTAGTTTTTTTTTGTTTTATTTTATTATTGTTAATTACTTTTGGCAAATTGAAATGCGAATTATTCGTTCTGATTTTTGTTATTAAATATTTTATGTTTTGTGATAGCATACTGCCAACGGGAATCGTTTAAAGCATAACTGCTGTTATCAATTAATTACAAGTTTAATGAACAATCGGGTTTGATTAATTATTTTTGTTCTTTATGTGTTCCATTTTTATTTGGAAAAGAAAATGAGTAATGATGATCAGAGTTGTTTTGTAAAAAAATTTAATTTCGATTTCTCTATGAAACGTACATTTCCTTCCTACGAATTCCAATTCGCTGATAATCAATATCGTTTATAATTTTTTTTATTTTCTATTAATAATTGTATTCAAGACAAATGCATTTAACGTCTTCCGTATTTGTATTATTGAGTCTTTAAATGTAACATATTTTATGTGATTATACGTTGATATTGTAGAAAGTATTAAATAAGCAGAGCATCAAATAATAAACATTGATTTTTATTACTTGATACTCTGTTACGTTGTTGTTAAAATTCCTTAAAATCCATAAGTCATGTATCATTAAACATGATGTATTGTATTAACTTACTATAAAAATGAAATATAAATATCACAAGTACCAAATACCAAACAAAAAACATAAAATTGCAGCAGGGTGTACGCTTCGATCCCGATATGCCCCAAACAATTCGCTTGGAATTCGCCAAGAGTAATACCAAAGTGAGCAAACCAAAACCACAGCCTAATACAGCGACTACAGCTGCACATCCTGCATTGATGCACCCACTTACTGGACGTAAGTACCCACCATTTAAGAGTCACTGAATGATAATTAATTAATATTATTTATCAATGAAATTGGAGTTATTATGATTAGAGGATTGGGCTAATCCTTTGATCATGATTCTCCAGTCTTTTATATCTTTTTATGTAAATATTATTTTTTTATTTTTAAATAACAAAACTGTATAAGAGCTTGTTACAACGAATTCCATTCCACAAACAAAATGAATTAACTTGCGCTTTAATTGCTCCTTCAATAAAACATATCAGAAGTGTCTCTTTTCACCAAATTATCATAAATAGTAGGAATACACTGAAATCACCAATATTATCCACCCCAATATTTGTATAAAATAAATAAGACATTTCTATCTATTGGAAATGTTTTTAAATGAAAATTAATATCCATCACGATTTTTCTATCAATGCTATTCTGCTAGTTTTAAAAATTCAATAATTTCCTCATCACACATAACACGAAACACATAAACCGAATGATTGTATCAAATAAAACTACCAAGAAACATACACTATAGAGCATGGATGAGATTAAAATATCTGTAGGATATACTCAAAAGAAAATACTGTACCGTAGAAGAATCATTTATTCCTTCTGAATTTACTTGATAGCGTGTATCATTTTGGTCGAAATTTTCTCATTTTATTTGGAATGAAAACTAATGAAAAATCAACATGCACTCGTAGTGTCTATTTATTATCCACTTTATCTTCATTATTTTAACTGGTACGCGCGATAGATGGTAAATGTCTTCTGTGTGAATTATGTTGTATCAAGGAGGATCTATGTTGAAGGTAGCAGTTGAAATCCATCAACTATTATTTACCGTTCACTTCAAGGTGTACCACTAGACAAGTATGCAGATGGTTCACTGTTATCACTCACGTATTTCAATTTCAACATTGATAATAAAAACTACCAAACTATGGACCATTTATAACATAATTTCTTAATTATCTTTCTCATCCTGAATTTGTAAATGATATCAATGGAATAATCGTTGAAGTAGTTAATGGACTCTATAGATTTCATTAATATTTAATGATACTATGAACGTTACTTTAAAATTTAGTCATTATTTTTGCATTTCGGTACCTTTAGGAGAAAAAATAAATAAAAAAAAAAACTTTTAAAAAGTGGACGAAATAATTTGTGATGGTAGTGGCTCAGAAGACATTAATCCATTATCGAGATGGTATCACTTACTATAGAAACAGATGTAAACGAGTAAATTAAATGAAAAAAAAAGAAACAAATTTTGTTACATTAAAGTTATAAAACTTACACTTTACCAACAAGATGAACACAATTCACCCACATTTTGCAGGCGAAAGTAACACAAACACATTAAGTGATGCATACCACCATTTAATAGTATTCATATAATTACATTTTTCACTTTAACCATAAATGTAGTTTGCTCGAAATCACCGATACTGTTTCTATTTTTCTATTCGTTACATATCCAACTCTGTTTGATTCTTCCCATTTGAATTCATACGTATTGATGATTTTTAATTTTATTATGAAAAAAGGGAAACAGAAAAATTTACAAGTCAATTACATTGATATGAAAATCATGTTTATTTTAAAGTGAATAATATAGTTGGTGATGCCAAAGGGTAACATAAGACCAACATATTTTTATAAATCATTTAATCGGTTTTTCCAATGATTTTTTATTTTCTTCCATTACGATATGTTTTATAATTAAATTGTTCTATTTTTCTTCTGGTTTAAACAACATCATCATGGTAAAACCAAAAGCAATGCAAGAAAAACATTAATAGATACACATTTCGTTTAATGGGAGACTGTTAGAAGTAAACGATAAGAAATGAGTCAAGCATATTCTGCAGTTTTATTCTATTTTGTTTTTGTAATTTTATTCTCGAAATGTAGAATGCAAATACCGTGACTTTTTCCCCAATAAAAGAACGGATTGCAATTTGATGTGCCAATCGAAACTAATTTGAAATATTTTTCTTCTCTTTTTTCTATGTTTTTTCTCTGTTTTCATTTATCTCAATATCATGGTACTGGTTGGCCCAATATTGTTGAATATTGTGAATATGGAAAAATTGAAATGAAAATTATAGATTTGGGTACACCATTCTTTCCGGGCGGACCAGAGTTATGGCATCATCCGTTAGCGTATTCAGCAGCGGCAGCAGCCGAATTACCAGGTGCAGCAGCACTTCAACATGCAACATTGGTCCACCCAGCATTGCATCCACAAGTGCCCGTGAGATCTTATCTCTGACTAAATCCAGACAAAGTTTTAGAACAATCTATGCATCAAGTAAGTCATAAAACATATTTTTATCTAAAATAATATTTAACCACTTTTATGTAACACTTTTACTATGATACAATTGCCAAAAATTGTTCATTCACATTATGATTAATAATTCATTTTTATTATAATACACAATCAATGATAAAATTATTATTTATCGTCTCTATCATCTTGTAATGCACAATTTTAAGTCTATTTAAGTACTTTCTCACACTTCTAATTCTTTTTTTTTCTATTTTGCAATAAGATTTAGAACAAATTCATATACATAAAATGTATAGATTAGAAGCTAAAATCCTACGAAGAACATTGTTTATTATGTCTCATCGTTATTAGTCATGAGACAAATTATTGTACAGCTATAAAAATTTGATAACTTTTTTGTTTTAATTTACTTAAATGAATATACGCAATAAGATTGAGTGAACATTAAATTATGAATCTGTTAATAAGACAACAGGTGCATTAAACAATTCAACGATTAATATATTTTGAATATAATTTAAATGTAAAATCCATTGATAATGTTATAAATATAAAATTGGATTATAATGCATATGTAATAGATATTTATGTAGATAAAATGAGATATAATTTGTCAGCATTAAATTATTATTATGTTGTTCATGAGATTTTATATGAAAAACACGTTAACTTGTTCTGTATGAGGAGCAAGTACTGTAATTTTGTTGTGGCCCATTAACGTGCCAAACTAGGCGGACTACATCAGTGAATTGAAACGTTATTCTCACTCCCTATCCTTGTCACTCATACCGAAAACGGTCATTATCTACTTTTAGCCATATTCATTAAATGCAACCTCCTGATGATGAGTAAATTTCTTGGCAAAAATATAATTTCATGTTAGACAATTTATCAAAAACAAAAATTTAGGCGTCACCAGTCACTTTTTTCTATGTTCTTGTTTTTTCGTTTTGTGATTTTATTAATTACACATCTAATGAAAAATCACGATAAAAAACTTTTCATTCACGCAAATAATATTCGTAGAATGTGAAAACTTCTAAATAGCCAAGAAAAAATTTCGTATTCAATGAACATTAATGATGAATTAAAATAATTCGTTAATTTTCTGTTAAAGAATGATGTTATTTCAACAAAATATAATCAAAATAATGACCCGTTTAGTGTACATATTTTCTGATGGCAATTCAGTCAATCTAATGTACAAAGTACAGAGCATTCGTATTTGATGTAACTACGTGTGTCTTGAGAATTTTGTAAATGAAATAATTCCCATTGAATATTGAAGAAAATTGAATACTGAATAAATTAATGTTGTTAGATTGTCCTTTGTTCGTTAGAATGAAAAATACTTAGGAATATTCCCTATATAACTCAAAGGCCATCATTAATCATTTATACGGTTGGATTATTATTAACTAAAAACTCGTTGTTCACTTTGATTCCAATAAATATTTAATAAAACATTCAGTGATCGTTGGCCAATGAGTGTAATGAAATATACATATTTCTTACAATGAGTTCTATGTAGCCCAAATAATGCTCTTGTATGCGCATAAAAGCAATAGATTTTCATTCATTTCATGAAATATAAAATTCATATTCCTGTTTCTATTCGATAAAATAAAAGAAAATAATAAAAAAGAAATGAACTTTAATTTTCATGAACCATGTTGAGGTTCCCAATGAAATCCGTTGTTTGATTTCCATTTTGCAATAAAAGAATCATATAAAAATTATATTCTAAAATACAGCGAAAGTTCGTATCAGTAATTCATTACTGGCCCATGTTTTATGATCAACTGAGTCTATAATTAGAAAATAAAGTACGTTATTACACTGTAATATAATTTTTAATGTTCCTTCATAATGAGTGTAAAATTGAAGTGTTGAACTGCATTAAAATTGCCATTACCATTCAACCAAACAAGAATCATTAGACTTAATTCAATACGTTGTTTCAATCTACGTACAAAGAGCCACCCTTTTTCTCATATTTAATTTCGACCACTAAAGGGAGTCATCTAGTTCAAATCCATAAAAATAAAATTTAAAAAAATGAAGAAAATCTGAGAAAATATTTTTACATCATTTTAATGTGACCAAGTCAAATATGAAAAGTTTACTGTTAAATGAGGATAATACATCAGTTACTTTATGACTTTTCTGTGGCATAAAATACATCACTTGGGTGCAACATATTTATGTTAAAATCACTGAGGCCACATTTAAAAGTATCCCCCCTTGAACCATGGATTACTTCCTTTTTATTATGTTACGAGGACGAAACATTCACCAACATATATAATACATACTGACTCATATACAAAGAAGAAACAATAATAAAGTTTCAAATGTGATAAACTGTGTAAAACTTCATTCGTATATACTTTTTCGGTACACCACATTAATAATTCAAAATACCACCCAAAATGAACCATAAGGTGGACAGTACACAAGATTAAAATTATCCATCGAATTAGATTGAGTAAATTAATCCGTTGGATTTTGTATTATAAGTTGATTACATTCATTATTATCATCATAATGTTGGTTGGGCCATCTAATTCATAATCTCAGATAATTTACGTTAAATTTATATTAATTTATGCAACTTTATGACATGTGTATGTATGTAACATTGCATAGTTACTATCATCTTAATGCCTCGCCTTTATTCAAAGTGAAATAAAAGGGAATGGGATATTGTTGTAACAATTATGTATTCCAGTTGACTGTATAGATTACTATTGTAATACGCGTTCAACAGTTTTCATAGAAGAACAGATTTTATGCCAGTCAAATTTAGTGGCACTCCTTAGAGGAGTTTTCTATTCTTTGGTCTTTTTAATTCTGTGCTCGGGAAACTTACGCTTCCGTACAGTGTTCCATTTATTTTGTAAGTTCAATTTGGTGGAAACTGAATTTAATTCCAATGGGAATAGTTTTCATATTTAAAAGAGGTAGAGAATACACATCACAATCTAGACTAAATTGACTTTTAGTCGTGTGCCACAGCACCCGAAGTAGATGTACTTCTTTATTATTTAATAGTTGTGAAATCCACATATGAATTACCTGAATATTGTCTAATCAAAGTTAAAACCCCATGATGTATCACATAATCACAAATTGCATATGGAATTGTAACATAAACTGGTTTAGATTAAATTACAATTTTAATAAACAAGTATGTATTCTTGTTTGTTGAATATATTATCAACTTTTATCATTGTTTATCTAACGGAAAATGGTATTTTCATGCCATATGGTATACCACAAAAGAAAACAAAATCCAATTGTCTTGGGAAAAGCGCCTCAAGATGGAAATTTTGTTCCCCAAATTTTCGAAATACGGATTGTTCAAAAGTGTAACAAATCTTATGAGTGCCAATGATTTTCTTCATTTTAAATATGTCTTTAAAGTCATCGTAAATATTCTTTTGATTTATCATTCAGTTACGTTTGGTTCAACACAACAACCAAAACTGAAAACATATGCAAAGTGCAGTCAATTATAATAAATCTAGTGAGCCACAAATGCGATATGGAAACCTCAATTAATTTGGAGTGGTTGATTTTAAAGCAGCCAGCCACCTCAACCAAATAAACTGATGGAAAATATGTGAACTTGTCACGAAATCCTTTCCCCATTCAATTTCAATTAATTGCAATGTTCACTATTAATTAATCTCTTTACTTCAGTTGAAATGAAATATGTTTTGTTACAACTGTATTGAAGTCACTTTAATTTCTGTTTTTATTCCAAATGAATACCATTCCTCATTTCAATTTAAATCTTATTTTATTTTATCATTTTTCAGTTGGAATGTGTATGAATTAGATATCTCTTTAACTCTTATATTTGCTGTGTAGCTCAATTCAATCTCTTCCCCCCCGATATGAATTATTATCAATGAACTTTAACATATAAATTAATTATGTTAATACTTACATTGATAATAATGTTGCAATTATACACCTGGATTATGTGAACCATTGATAATGAGTTAGAAATTTTGTATTTTTTTTTCCATTTAAATAAGTTTTATTTGTAACTGTTGTTGATGAAATTATATGTGTGTCTTCTTCTCTTCTCTTGTTCGATTTTTCTCTTATTTTAGGCTCAAATGCAAATGCCGCCACAACCAACAGCAATTCACCCTGCTTCAATGCATGTCTCGGCTGGTATGCCAGCAGGACATTTTTTACCAAGTCCCGCATTGGCTAGCCCAGTGGGTTCAACAGCTGGTTCACAGCCACCAAATCCACCATTAGCAGCCAATGCGCCATGTTCAACTTTGTATGTCGCTAACCTCGGACAATTTGTATCCGAACATGAATTGAAAGAGATCTTTGCCAGGTAATAACAATCACAAATACCAGAGAATGACTTACAAAATTAAGAAATTATTTATATCCCAAAATTCAATTCCATATGATTTTACAACTGAAATATTTTGTTTATGTAATATGCAATGCAACCGTATAATATCCGTTTATGTCTATACAATTATCCATCTAATTAGATACCCAATTACTCTTTTGATTCAATTCGGAATGTATTTTATATATCATTTTGTTGTTGATTTCTGTTTTTCTGTTCAAAATCAATTGAATGAATTTTTATAATTCCCCATATAAAAATTATATCTTTCGTTTAGTGTATTGCTGTTTTGAATGATAGAAACAAAAACATAAAAAATTTGAAATATCCAATAAAATGCAATTTTAATGAATTTATGATTATGTTCACTTGATAATTTTCTATTGTTCCAAGTAAATAGTAATGATTATCAAAATAATATTTGTCAATACGGATTTATTGGCTGACATAATATTTATTATTATAATTGACAAAATAATTATTATGTTTACTGTTTCATTAGCACCATTTACAAGTTTAATATTTACTTGATGCACATAAACACTTTCTTTCTCTCGCTCTCTCTCTCTATTTAACTGGTATACATGAAACGTTAACATTTAAATGCACTCAGCACCAATTAATTATTTTTTATAAATTCACAGTATTGAGTGTATTAATAAATTAAAATCAAATGATATTCATATCGAATTATTAATATTTATTTCAACTGTCATATGCTTCAACGGATAATTTGATGAACAATCGAATCAATTTGAAATAATTTTATACTGATTAAAATTGCATGCAATTGAATGAAAAGTGATACTACAATGTGATAAATTCATTTGATTATACTGAAGATGTTTCATCACATACAATTTTACAATTAATAATATAAACAAAATATAAATGAAATTTCATCAGATGATTATATCAACATCATCTGATAACTCTTCATTACATCAAATATAAATAAATTTCAATTTAATTTTCAATCATCATCAGAAGTGAAATGAATGTCTGCACTTGTCTGATGTAACAATTGTATTCCATTACATGTATGTCCATTTAATCAAAAGCCAAACACTGACACAATATAATATCTACAAATTCTTAACAAAATAATGTTGATCTATATGTGCAATGAGAATTGCAATGAAACCGCTCCCATACCACCACCACCACCCCCTGGATCGACAAAACACAGAAACCACAATTGTAGAAGCTTTCTGAGTGTTCCCAAGTGAAATTTTCAAGTATTTACGATACCAGCAGCACAAAAGATGAGAAATTTCTTTTATTTGTTGTTGGGGTTTTTTTTTATCTGTTATTATTCACCACTTCCTGTTTACGAACACTGTGAAAAGCCATAATAACAAAATGATAAACGATGAATTTACCTTGAATCTTCACATTCTCTGTCACAATGCTCAGCATCATTGAATTGAATTACATTGGCTAAAGTCGTAAAATGCACACACACACACACACACACAGAAAAATGAAAAAGAAATTAAAACAAATTTTTTGTCGAGAAGTTATATCATCAGGTGGACTGTGTCCAACATAAATGGTTTTCTTTATTTCCTGTCACCGGATGTGTTGAATTATTCCCTGATTGACTGCTAAATATTTCAAGATGAGAACAAATAATTTTTATTTTTACTGTTTTTTTCTTTTTTCTGTTTTATCCAAACAAAATAATATTCTACAAATGATTTTTTTTTTTTTTTTTATTTTTTTTATTTCACCCCGTTAGCTGTATGCAGTCAAGTTTTTCACATCCCCAATAAACAATCCGTTTGGATGGACCAATTCAGTGCTACCCAGTTGAGACTTGGTAATTGAATACTGAATAATTTACAACATTCTAGAGTCAATGTGCTCTACCACTCACCTCTCTAATTGTATTTTATTTTAAAATAATTTTATTTTTTGCTACTATCTCAGTTCAATTGGTGCAATGAATGAAAATATCCATTTACCAAGAAACAATTTTAAAAATTATCCACCACCAAAACTCCAATATAATTTTCAAATTAAAATTGCTTTTCAATCGTTTTAATTTATTCACTGAAATTAATTTATCCAAACGTAAAGATTTATTCAATATACGAATAGAATAATTTACATTGATTTATGGTTTAATTGTCAATTTACTAATTAAAACTGGGGTGATTTTCATAAACTATAGATGATGAAAATATCTGCTGGTTTTTTTTCTTTTTAATTAAATTACTGTGAAAGTGATTGGATGAAATCAGAGTGTCAACATTAAATTATGTTGACAGCTGTTTAGTATGTTTCCCTCTTGTGATAGTGGCCGATTACATCAAATTGATTAATTTCTTTACCAACTAAATTGGTTACGGCTAAAAGGGAAACTTTCTAAGTGAATTTTATTGGCATAATCATGTAATTAATAAGAAATAAATTCCATTTTCACATTAGAATCAACTGGAACTGTTGAGTAGTGTAAGCCACTTTATGCAATTGATATGCTTTTGACTTTTTATCGTATAACACTTGCATCACTGATTTAACTTTAATTGAATCTGTTTAGTTATTAACTTTTGATTGACTTGATCTGAAATTATTGAAGAAAATACTAATTCAAAACTAAATAGCAATTTTCTTACTTTTAAATTCAGAGGTGCGGGTTTGGACTCAAGGCAGCATCAGGATATCATCGGCAAGAAGAATGAACGTGATTTAAATACGTATATAATGGCAGCATCCACTTGACCCATATCAACTTGTGCTTACTATAAATATGGAGCAACCAATTATCACCTACGCGCTTAAGAAGACAGCCCATCATTCGTCTTATAGTCAACTGTAACAAACACCAGGCATTAGATAAACACAGACAATTCATAGTTTGTGATACAACAACTCAATTAGTTATTTAAACATCAAACAAGTTGATAACAATATTGATATTCATATCATACCATTATGCGTACAGAGCTCCAATGTGTGGATGTTGTCACTGCCTCAACTCCAAATTTGAAAACCTTGTAAATCAACATTGAACGGGTGAATTTTATTGTGAAAAAAAAAAGAAGAAAATGTTGACTTTTGTAGCACATCACTATCAATTTGTGCTAATTGTAATACTATCAATTACAATCAACAAAGAAGAATATGCATAGATTTAGTATTAAAACTTTGAATATACTTGACAGTTAAGAGATGATTTTATTTTAAAAAAGAAGAACTTTAATTAAATTCAGTGAAAAAAGCTATTTTATCTACTCGAATTGAATGATGAAATTAATCAAAGGTGATTAATTAAGATAAATGATAGGTGAAAATTTATTATTATTATTATGATAAATGAAAAGAAATATGATAATTATTCTTAGAATGTTACATACATGCAAGTTGATGTACAATAACAAATTATCTAATTCATTAAGTTTAAGTTGTTAGAATGTTTTTTTTTCTTTAGATTTTGAGACTAGATCTTACGTTATAATTACTAATTATTAATTCCTCTATTAGTTGATAATTTTTGTTTTTTGTCTTTTAATTAATCCATTTCGGTTACCATATTTCTATGTTTTGGCATTAAGACATCATAAACTTTTTAATTTCGAAAATAATGATATTTGTTAATATCTTTTCGCCAGTAATTTTTTTTTTTAATTTTTTTTTTTGTTTATAACTAATTAGATGAGTGATGATAAGAAACCGTTTAAATACCAGAAAACATTAAAATTTTCTTCAAGTAAAAGTTTTCTTCAATACATAAGAGACAGTATTTCATATAATGTTATACCGATGAGTTTCAAACTATTACTCTTAATTGCTGTGCGTTTCGTTCGTAAGATATCATCGTTACTAACGGGGAAAACTTATTGCGGAAGGAAATTCATTGGAAAATACACACACAAAACTTATACAATTCAGTTGAATAAACAAAGAAAAACATAGGAAATTTGCTACTACTTCTCAGTTACAATAGTTTTTTTTTTATGTAAGCAAAATGTATGCGATTTAAATCATAATTTTAAATTTAAATATTCAGCTTTGTTGATAGAATTTCTTTTATATAATTTTTTTTTTTCTTTTACTGTTTCTTTATGATATTTAATTAATATTTTGTTTCTTGTGTTGTTTAAATCCACATTGAATATAATGAAAAAAATACGAAGAAGTATAATACATGCTAGAAAAACCAAAACATTAAATATTTGTCTGTAATAGAAGTGATGTGAAACATTTATGTTATCATGAGTACATGAATTAATGTATTCAGTTAATGTAATATGATTAACATCACAGGAGCACAGTAAGCCGATTCTTGTCACTACTTACCTAGAATTTTTATTTGTGTTTATTATTATTTTTTTGTTTGTTTTTTTTGTTAAATTAGTAATTCATTAACTGAGACTATCAATTAACGTTATTAAATCAATTTTGAAGAATCTTTGTTTTGAGTAACTTATGAAAAAGAAAATATTTCAATTCTACTTTTTACCAATTTAATTTAGTTTAATCATTAATTTATTTATAATTTAAGTATAACATAATTACATTGTAATGGTGTAAGATGGAACAATACTGGCATAAATGAAATATTTAACTTTCGCATTGATTAGTTGAACGATGAAGAGTATTTTAACTGAAAAATGCTGTAGTGGAATGAAAATTAATGAAAGCTAAATACCAAAGTTAGTCCGAGATAACCAGATGTTCGTATGAAAATGATTGATAAGGGCAACTTTCTAATAATCTGAGAAACAATTTAGTTCTTTCTTTAAAATCAATTCAATTTATTTCATTATCATTTCCATTAAATTTATAAAATAATTACTCATTTGCATTATCATTTTGTCTTACATTTTCATTTGCTGAAAGTTTCATGTCTTTATAGTTTTCAGGATTCATTATGAAAGAAGAATATTTTGTTCTTCACCTTCTGTTTTTATGTTTGCCTGTTCCAAAAGGAATGAAAAATTCAGAAAATTTCTAGTTTCCAAGAATTAAAAAGTTCAAATCGACATAGACGGTGGCGCTCCAAGTGGCGAAAGTGTTAACTAAAAAAGTGAAACTTTTGGAAAATAAAAGAAATTTCAAAATCTCTTCTTCTACTTTTCCGATCTACGTCACAGGCGAAGAGGATACTTACCTCCTGGTGTTATGTTCGCCTGTTACATTTCATCCCATCTGGTCGAAGTTTTCCTGAAAAATTGAAATTTTTTTTAATTTTTCTCCTGGAATTGGAACAGGCGATCATACATGTAGAAGGCAAATTTGCATTCCTTTGTCATTGGTCAATGTCAGTACAAGGAAGAAGAAACATTTTTGAATTTTCATTGAATTTACAAAAGTTTTATTTTCTCAGTTGATACATTTGAATCAATTTAGTAACTATCTAAGGAAATATCATTATCCGCTTGATCTAAAAGTACGGAGTATCAGAAATGGAGAAAATGAGTCTTATGCTCTTCTTCATTGTATTCAGTCTCTTGCATATCAGCCATTGGTCCAAGAGTAATGAGAGTTCATTTTCATATTATGAACTAATTACTCAAATTATCGATTGTTTTCAATTTTTACCAGTCCAATGATATATTGACCGATGAAAACTGGATATAAATTTTCCGCAAATTCCATCAAAAACTTCGACCTGATGAAAAAAAGAGAAGAAATATTCATTAGAGACAAAGTAAATTAATTAAATATCAATGTGTATTGATAACAAAAATTAAATTCTCGCGAAGTGAAATCAATATCAATTCACTAATTATGTAATACTAAACAACAATGAGTAATAGACAGCTCTCATTACAATTTCAATATGATAAAATAATGCTTACAATCGTCCATTTTAATTAACATTACCGCTAAATCAATTATACAATTTAGACGATACTAATTAGAACGATTAAGCAATCATGATCCGTCAATTACATTGATGTTACTAAAAACAATCAGTAACATCAACAATGTCTTCATATTTCGTTATCATTTCAAGAATATTTTATTTAAACAAAAAAAGTTTATCAAACTGGCCAGAGTGAAAGTCATCAACTTTTTCCTTTTTCAACCGGTGATTGACATTTACCTCCACCAACCGAATAAAATTAAATAACTTTTCAAACAGGTAAATTCACATCTCAATTATTCAGAATATGCTGCCCTTTATCAATTAAAATTTTCATCCGAAACAGAAAAATAAAAGAAATAAATTTTCATCAGAGTGTACATTTTAGAACGAATATGTATGAACATAATGAAGAATATATCATAGTATTTTATTAAAACTTTTTAGTTATAAATTTAATTAAGACAAATCAGTTATATCTGTCTGTTTTTCAATCTATTCCGCTAAGAAAAGTGGAAGGAAAAACTAAGTTATCAAGTTTAGTAAAGGAAAAGAAAGAGATTGAAATTATAATTTTATTTGATAAAATATGAAATGAATCATATTATGTCAAACGAGTAGAAGAATAAACATTCCGTCCAAATAATAATGAAGTTTTTAAAAGGAAGAGTGATGTAGAATTCAAAGTGAATACAATTGATAGCGTTTATGTTTATAATCATAACATTTTAGTAAATTCTATAGTTTGGTTGAATCGACGAGTGAATGAATTGCCTCTAAAATGGAATTTTTTATTTTAAGAAATCTCATGAATTTATGGAATTTTTCTGCAAAATCAGTGATTCAATTGTCTAAATGAAAAAGATTTAAAAACTAAAAATAGCAAAATGGTATTAAGTACCAAAATGAGACATTGCGTGGGCGTATTTTCATGGTCTTCAACCAAAAAAAAAAAAGAAAGAAAATAAACTTTGCCGATGTGACAAGAATCTGAATCAGAAATCATTTTAGACTTTTTGGCGCCCAACATAATTTCCCCATTTAAGAATTGAAACGCATTCATTTTTCACTCGTCACCAACAGCTATTAACTCTTAAGGAAAAATTTGATTATGATATTATTGATCCATTTGATTAATTCAAATTGTAAAATCTTGTTCAATTCTTTATCAGTTTATTATGAATTGATAAACATTTAACATTTATATTGAATTAAAATTAATGGAAGAATGAAATCATTCTCAAAATATATGAATGATAAACTTTATTATTATTAATAAATTTATTATGAATAAAAAAGAACAAATTCTATAGACGTTTTAACGTCTAGTCTTATCCATGTATAAGAAATAACATACTGATACGGATAACAAATTAAATGAAAATATTTAATAAAAAAAATAAAAAACATTTAAAATAATTAATGGGAACTTCACAAAACATATCAGCTTTTTTGGGTTTGTAATTTTACATTTAGAAGAAAAACATATTTTAAAAAAATAAAAAAAAACTAATAACAAGAAAAGAATTATTATGTGAGAGGAAAAAAAAATAGAAGAAGATTTAAATGAATAATATTAACAATTTATTGATGAAGCATATTATATATATTAAAATACTAAACATTAAATATATTAACTAATTAAGGTATAAAAAAAAGAAATCATGATTGAATTTAAGGTTCATTTTAAACAATTCAAAAGTGAATTAATTAAAAGAACTTATTGAAGCATTATGGCTGAAATGAAGCATTAAAACATTATACCTATATATTGATTGTATAGTTTAAGAGAATAAAAATGAAATACTTTTTAGTCATTAAGTGGTCAGTGACAAGTAACAGATTCAAATGATGATTGGAATTTAAAATCATTCAGTCAAAATACGATAAAGTTACCATAATTGGTGAACCAATTGTATGATGGTTGTGTGACACAAATTCCATAAGAATCTGTATCATTAAATTACATGATGAAAATAGCCAGTGTATGCCGTACTTTATTGTATAAAATAAACAAATAACTAATGTATGTAAATTAAATTTTATGATATAGAAGAGATGAAGCATATTATAATTGAAAGCCGTAAGTGATGCTATTATTTACCAACACAACAGCTATATATCCATAAAGGATTATAAATTATTCCTCTCGATATCCTTACGATGTTATCATTTTATGTTAAGCATAAATCTGTTGTTTACATTTATTTTAAAATTTATAAATATTCAATTGATTTAGTTTATCAATTTTAAATTTTGATCATATTTACCTAGTTAATGGTATTAAAACCATTACACATGTGTAAATATCAACAAGTAACAACCCAATAATGAGACCAAACCAACATTGATTTAGACATTTAATTTTTATGTAAAGAATTATATTAATAAATAAAAACTTTTCAATTTAATTGTTTTAACACCCCAATTATGAGTTTATTATTTCAATTTTCAATTTTCAATTATCCAATGATTCCACAATCACCCTATTATTGGATAAAATTTAAAACGCGGCCGCTATATGAATATGAATTCAAATACGGTTCAATCAGAACTACATGAATTTGATATAAATGAAATACTAAATCTAATCATATGGAATAAGTGTAAACTTTAATTTGAAAATGTGGCCTTCTTAACAAAAAAAAAACAAAACAAAATAAAAAGAAAAGAAAATGATATAAAATGAACAACTCTCTTATGTTTCCTAATTTTTATTTTAAACTAAAATTCAATGCACATTTTTAAATGAAAAAAAAAAGAAAACAAAATGCAATTAGGATCAATTTGATAAGTGAATTTAAAAAAAAAAAAACATGAATCTCTTTAAATGGCTACCATATTTATGATAAATATTTCCGTTTATTTCAATTTTATTTGCTAATAAAATTTGCATTATTATGTACATTTTTTTATTAGCATACGAATTATTAGATATTGTATTAAAAATTATCAACTTATGAAAAAAACAAAAAAAAACCAAACAAAAAACATAAAATATTATTCATAACTATGAAGTTTAGAAATGATAATTAGATGTAATAATTATTAAACAATTTTACTTGTAATTTACAAAAATGAAATGAAAACATTTAAACACAAAAAAAAAAGAAAATGAAAAAAGAATCAATTTTTAGTCAAATGAATTATAATATTATAAACTAAAAGTATAATGAATTAATGAAAATGCATAACAAATTATGATGGGATTTAATGATTATTAAAATGATTACTTAAACCATTCAATTGAAACATATCAATTTGTGCCCGAATTATTATCATTATTGTGAATCATAAAATATTATGATGAATTACATTATGATATTAAAAACAAAATAAAAAAAAATAAAAAACAAACGTGAATACATTTAAAGCGATAAGATTTATTAGATGATAATTATTATCGATTTACCATATAGTCCACAGTTGATTGAATAAAACTGTCGGTTTATTTATTACAAATCATTCGAATTATATACAATTCAATTTAATTGTATACTTTATTATGTTTCCATTTTTCTCGTTTCACAAAGTACATGACTCTTATTTTCATATTTGATATAACTAGAGGTACACAGGTGAATTAATATTTAGAACAAGGAAAAAAGAAAACAAACAATGGTTGATTTAAAAAAAAAAAAAATTGTAATAATAAAACATATAGCAAATAACAAACGTAAAAATTATTTAAAAACAGAATAAACTGAATTAAATGTAGTCAAAAAAAAGAAAAAAATCTTAGGCAATGCTTCTAATGTCAAATGATAAATGTAAATTCATTTCTAAGAAGCAAATAGCAATTACGCTGACTCCCAAAGAGATTGGAGTACCTTAAACCATAGGTATCCACTTAAGTTGAGTACAATTAATGCGTTTTTATCAATATATTATGATGCTTATACTTTTATTTTGTATGTACTAACGAATATCATGCTCGATATGGCGGGTTTTTAAAATAATTAAATAAAATTTCAAAAAAATACATAACAAGTGAAACATAGTGAACTTTTGAAATAAATAAAAAGATAACAAGTAACATAATATAATGTATAGCAATATCTTAGATGAAAAAAAAAAATAAAATAAAATTAATTTAACGATAAATGAATTCAGCAACATAATAAACAAAAGACACTTATTGATTAAAATCAACCTTTGGTATGAAAATTTAAATGATTAACAAGAAAATACAGAAAAATTCATAGAAATAAAATGCTTTTTGTAAAACTACTTAATCATTATGGAATACTATTTAATTAAAATAAAAGAAAACAGAAGAAACATCATAGAATAGAGTGTAATTATGATTTAAATTAATACCAAAAGACAAATACTTTTATGAATCAATCGAATGAAATGAAACAGGTGAACAATTAGCGAATGCGTAAGGATAAAATTTCGAAAAAAATTAATTGATTAGAAATAAATTACTGACCAACTGATGATCATCTAACACCACTGATTCAGAGTCTTAGACAAATATTATTGAGTGATTAGATTTAACTTATAATCGCTATACAGTAGAAATTCAGAATTAAATTACCTGAGTGATTAGAGAATTTGTGCATTCAAACGTATGCTGTTGCTCTTTGAAGCCACTGAACAGATCATTGATTCTCATATAAATAAAAGGACAGTTTTCTTTTTAGATTAAAAATGACAAATGTGAACATATGATAACATTATTAGGTAGAGCTTACGATTATTATAAAAAATAGGAAAAATAATGTTTTTTTCATTTTGTTGAACAAAACTGTTTTCATCGAATCTTAAGATAAGTCATTATTCAATTAGAATTTTTCATTTTATTCAGTTGATCAGTGTCTTTTGCCTTTAAATTAAATGAAAATCTTATTAAAGATTTATTTATACGTCTAAGCTTATTCTGCATAGGAAAGTTTTTAATTTGTTGTGTTGTAGTATAATAATGATTGTGTTAAAATGAAATTTTTAAATTGAAAATTATAAATCGATTAAATCGATATAATAGTGAATTAATGAATTATAAAGTAATATAGACCAGGTAAATACCTATATTTATAATGGAAATACTAAATACATAGGTGAATTCAATGACATGTAATTCACATGATAAAAAAAATTTAAAAGAAATAACTTGAACACATTTGGAATATCAATATATGAAATTAAATGAAATACAATGAATATAATTGTGGTATTTTAAATACATGAATAATTAATTCTAATTAGTATGAACAATTTTATAATAGAAATGTAATGACAAAAAAAAAATTAAGAAGATGATGATGATGATGATGAAAAAGAAAAACATAAGAATATGAAAATTATATATATTTATGAATAATAATAACATAAGATTTAATGCTGATGATAAAATATGTTATTAAACGTGTCTCTTTTGTTGTGCAACATACGTTAAATCAATATTAGTTTTATTGTGTCCTTGTTTGAATTGTAAATGTATAATGGAAATAAAAAAAAAAATTAAAAGAAAAATAACTAAAATAAATACCACATAATCAATTACGATCATAAAACACTATCAATCTCCAAATTAAAATAGTTAAAAGTAACAAGAGAATATTACCACCCACAATTCATATACCGATAACAAGAAAAATAAACGAATAATAATAAAACTGATTCATAACTGAATGACATCTGTTACCAGAATTCCTTTTCTCGTATCCAAATAAATTAATTTTTAAACGTACAGCATTAAACATAAAACAAATTAAGAAAACATATTGATATTATAATAAAAAAAGCGATGGAGTCTATAAGACAAAACACTTGTTTAGCAATCACACATAAATGAAAACAGTTAATTAAAATGAACAAAATAACATTTAAAAAAAAAGAAAATTGATATCATTATAGAAATTTTGAATTGAATTAAGGTGAAATGAAAAACAATCGTTTTACAAATAATAAAAACAAAGTAATAATAATAAAATAAATAAAAAAATAAACTGCTTAATGAGTAAGAAGAAGTACGATTAACAATTAGTAAAGGGAAACCATAATTATATTATCGAATTGACATTAAAATGGGGTAATTAGTATTCATAAATGTTTTTCTTTATTTTTATTATTTTGTTGCCAATTTATAGAAAAATCAGTTGTTCATTACCTTCGTTTTATGTTTTATTGATATTTTGTATTGAGAAAATAATATAAAAATCAATACTGAATCAGTTAACGAACCGCATAAAAAAACATTGAATTTGCACAAGAGAAACTTTTTTAATTATTTCAACTCTATCAATTAATCGTTTTCTTGTTTCTTAACTATTTTATTATTAAACATACCAATGTATAATTCAATGAATAAGTCAATTGATATTTTATTATGAATTTAAGGATTAAATGAAACACAATTAAACTGTTCTGAATTGTAGTAGGAATGTTATCACAACCAGAAGATAAATGAAAGGACAAACTATTACTATAATTCCTTATTTTGATTTCGTTTTATTTAATTATTCTTTCACTTGTAATTTTTCTTTAATGATATGAAGCTTCAATTGATATACAAAACAATTGTCCTTTTTTCGTTGAATGGAATATAAACTATTTTACTATGAAAAATAAGTGGAAAAATATTGTATTGAAATGACCTCAGTTTAATTCGGTTTCATGTGAACATGGAAAAATGATAATTAAAATAAAAGTCACACATAATATTCTTCGTATTCGAGTGTATTTTAAGTAAAAAAAGATAATTCTTATATTGATTATTCCAAAAGAGTTGAAACAAAACTCTATTCTGATCTAATTAAACAGTATGAACAAACGAGCATGATTTAATGATAATATGTTGCTAAATTTGTATGATGAATCAATGCGTATTTAAGGGATAACACATTTCTGTTTTTTTATGTGAAATATTAATAATTTTTAATGTACAAATTGGTAACCAAATGAATTTTCTCCAATGATTTATTTCTTATTTTAAAGATCACTTGATCAAACAATCATAATCCAATTGAGATTGAACTTAATTACCGAACTTATCTTTATATCGAACATTTAAAATGAGAATTGATTCTTTCTATATGAATCTATTGAAATTACTTTACAAGTTTTATTATTGATGAATGAAAATTAATTGAATTGAAATTAATATCAATTATATACGATTTACCCTAACAAAATGGATTTAAATACACTAAAATACCGAAAATATGTAAAACATACAATTCAGAACGGAATGGCCTTAACATATTGATTTTATGTTATCAATTTAGATGAAATGTACTTACATGATTAATATCAATTAGATATTGTACTCTTTGAACATATTGATATATTAACTCGATAATACAAATTCATTTTACTTTTATTTCATATCATAATTATGTTTTTGATAAATGCCGATTATTCGATTCGAATTCCAATCACATAAACTACAGCATATTAGATTATTTCGCTCGTTTTGTTAAAATTCATTATTGTATTTGTATTATGTTTCACTTATTAAGTAATTAAACAATATGAATATTCGATAATTGTTTGATGGAGTTTAAGGGAATTAATGAAAAAAAAAAAGAAGAAATATATTAAATGTAATGTTCTATATTATCGATAAAATTACAAGATATGATTTAATAAAAATCTTTTAAAAGCAATTGTTTTTGTGTTCTTAGTTGACAATTTATAGGTTAGAAAATTTTATGGACTGACTTACCCTTATCTAGTCTGCCTAATGATTCATACACTATTGTTATTCACAAGAACGAACTTCTGGAACTAATATTTTATTTGTACAATTAATCACAAATTAAATAAGAACTCGAACGTACCAAACAGTTGAATTTAGCTTTGTAATTTACCAACAAGTGGTACCATCTGCGTATGAACTGAATGAACTGAAAACAAAATGGCACAGACCAAAAGCGGTATTACATGTAAGCTGTCAAAAAAGCTCCGATGTAAAAATGTACTGATACGAATTGAAGAACGGGAGAAATACAGAAAGAATAATTCAATGGATTAAACAAAGAATACTGGGACTGAAACACAGACTGAAGTGAGAATTTTTAAATGATATAATACTTCCAGTTAATTACATGAATTATAAATAATAAGGATTTAGTGAAATGTCCGATCACAAAAATTGGTTACATTTTCAATGAATAGGTACGAGAAATGACACATTCGTACGATTTTAACTCTTTTGAAGGTTTGGAGTGTTTCAGTGAAATCTCCAAACAATTGTTACATGCTATCCGAGATAGAATTCGAACTAGTCCGAAGAATCAAATAGAAACTTTTGAAAATCGGAAGATGCTCCAATTGAAAGCAATTCGGCGTGAATTAAATTCAATGGAGGCGTGAGTCTACCTCGGGAGCGAGAATCAGATTCAAATCGATTTAAATGGACATCCGATGCTATTATAGTCGTAAATGTTGATGGTGGTCCATATATTTATACACCATTACAACCACTAGTCGCTTTCCACAGGTTTTGGTGGCGTTTGGCGACTCGAATAAGGTGTACATTTTGTATGAATTGATTTGAGTGGATATGACATTCTAGTTTATAAGAACATTCATCGTATTAAATTCTGTATGTCGACCGACTAAATCAATATGTGTCCATTGAATTTGCTTGTGATTTGAAATTCACAAATTGACTGTTCTCAGAGAGAACCGTAACGGCAGAATTGAATCCATGAATATCACACCAGAAGTGATACATCCAGTATGAGGCATATATTTATTGGNTCGTATTAAATTCTGTATGTCGACCGACTAAATCAATATGTGTCCATTGAATTTGCTTGTGATTTGA
>JXOR01000196.1:0-16289 GCA_001014335.1 Coboldia fuscipes
GCCAGCTCTTATCTCTGATTGCAATATTAATGCAATTACTTACCCTACTCCTGCTGCCGTCAGAATCGGATTTAAATCAGAAATGGGACTACTTGTCATTATATTTCCACCCAAACAAGCAACATTTCTGATTTGTTTTCCCGCAAAATAGTGCAACATATTTACAATTTCCTTGTACAGTCTACTTTCATATGCAGGCAGATTTTTGATTTGGTTTTGTAGAACTGTCTCAAAGTCCATCAAAGTAACAGCTGCTCCCACTTTAATTCCGTTTTCGTGGATTTCAATCTCATTCATTTCTTTTATTAAAGATGGTTGAATCATCACCGGATAATGACAATGCTTGAACTTAATTTCTACTCCAACTTCTGTATTGCCGACCACAATTTTTGCATTTGGGTGAGCAGCTTTGATAGACAACAAATCATTCAAGTTACTTGGTCGATACCAACTAACCCGATCGCTTCGGAAGCAGATAGTTTCAACATCATACTTCCTAGACACTTTCAATTCTGGAGGAAAGATTGGTTCTTGTGATGGATCGAATGGTGTAAATTTACTCGGTGCATACAACACCACGTTGTCTGATATATTTCCATTGGTATTACCATTCATTCCATTTCCGTTACAACCGTTTGTTTTTGAATTCTTACAACACTTATCACCCATTGCACATCCAAATTCTTTCGTGAACGTCTTATATCCTTCTATAATCGGCCGATAACCAGTGCAACGACACAAGTTTCCTTGGAATGCTACTTCCATATCCTTCATTGATGGCTTTGGGGTGCTTCTCAGTAGAGCATACATTGACATAACAATACCCGGTGTACAGAATCCGCACTGTGAACCATGTGCCTTGGCTATTCGCTCCTGGACAGGATGTAACCGAGTTCTAGTGCTTCCGATTCCTTCAACTGTCACAACAGCCATTCCATGTAACGAACAGACTGGAGTCAAGCAAGCATTTACGGCTAAATGTTTTACTTCTCCATTAGTGGAAGATATTTTTGAAACCATTACAGTACAGGCACCACATCCACCTGGAATATCATTTAAAAATATTTGCAAAGCTATTAAGTAGTAAAATTAATAAACTTTAGATAATGACCTTCACCACATCCAAGTTTTGTTCCACATAATCGCAATTTATCTCGTAAATACATGAGTAAAGTACATTCTGGATCTGGATTCGTTTCAATTACCTATATATGTTTATAATCAGTAATAAATCAAGAAAATGTACGTATATCATATGCGTAGAAAAACCATAAGTAGTGAACTTAACCACTAATCTTATTTATGGAAAATATTTCAAAATTGCGCATTTATAAATACATTGCAATTCCATTCACTATTTATTTATTGATTTCAACACAATATTGGTAATTAATGTTTATTAATAATTAGCTTGTGTACAATTAATAGCTTTCATTTTCAAAACTAATATGATAATTATACGAATAATTGTTTCTGTGAAATTATTTCTTGTATCGTACAATTATTAATTGCAAACATGATTACTTACTTTCTTGCCATTGACGAAAAATATTAAGTTAGTTGATTTCACATTCATTTTATGTAAAAAAAATTTCAATTTTAACGAACTGCTGTTAATTTAAGCTGTTAAGTTAATAAGAGAAGTTTAAAAACTAACTCAAAAGTAGCCAAAATTTCATAATTCTTCTCTGATCATATGGATAATTAAAACATATTTAATAGCCTTACAATGGACAATAAAACAATTTATTTATTTCAGGAGATAATATTATGTTTCGTACAGTGATTTGATAACTGTTTTTAAAATATTAATGACACGTGTGGTCTTATCATTACCTAGACGCAATTTTGTTAATTTCTAGTCTAATACATGTATTAAATAATAGCAATGATGTATTAGTTAAATTTTCTTTTGAATCTCATCATTTGTCTAATTGTGCTGAATCTATTTAAAAGATTGACTAGAAAAGAAAAAGATTATAATTTCGTTAATTTAAATTCAAACAATTCGTTGATTAGATTTTGAATTATCAATATTTACCACATAACTATTTTCAATGTCAGAGTGTAAGTGAGCAGAGGATTTCCTATGAACTGATATTATTTAAATCATTTTAAATATGTTGCATGTTTAAGGCTCCGGAAATATGTAATAAATATTATTAACTACATTGACAGAATCCTGCTTCATTTAATTAAGTTTAGTTGCCCATGTGTGAGTAAAGCAAATTTCATTCTTGAAATTATCTTTAAAAATTCTAATATTTCAGAGAATTCAAGTGGAAAATTAGTCTAGAGTTTTGAAATAATAAATAATAAAAAAATTGGGAGCATACCTTACTTAGACGTGATTATCTTAGAACAAACTTTCTCGAAGCCCGGAGATATGTACAGTAATCATCATTATAATTTATAATGCATAATAATTAGAAGATTAATTTACATGAGTAATTCATTTTTTAAAATTCTTACATACTTATCGCTTCCATTGACCTGCACTGAAGTTAAATGCAAATAAAGCAGAAACAATAAAACTAAATGTCAACAAAGATAACTGATAAGAAGCCATATAAAACATGGTCTTGGAAATTGTTTCGAGTTTCTTAAAAATAGTTCATTTTTGTATGCAAATTAGAACAGACGAAATGGTGTTACAAAGTGAAGTGTTAAATGGCAAAAGTTCTGATAAAAAATTAATTTATTCTTGGCGAGATCTAAATGTATTCTCAGCATCATCCGAGAAACGTTCTGCCGTTAAGAACAATGTTGTGACTGAAACAACATCATTGCTAGAATCGGAAGGAAAAAATACCAAACACTTGCTACGATCAATTTCTGGATATGCAGAATCTGGACAATTATTAGCAATTATGGGAAGCTCTGGTGCAGGAAAAACAACATTATTAAATGTGTTATCACAGCAATTGGATCGAACAATAAATGTTTCCGAAAACACTCATCTTCAATTGAACAGTATGGAGATAACGCGTCGCAATTCAAATTCATTTCGTAAATTCACTGCGTTCATTCAACAAACAGATTTATTTATTGGTGCATTAACATGTAAGGAGCATTTACATTTTCAGGCAATGTTACGTCTTCCATCGACATTCAGCTCCTTTGAACGTGCACTTCATGTTAAAAGAGTAATTCGTGATTTATGTTTGCAAAAATGTGAAAATACACCAATTGGTACAATTGGAAGATCAAAAGGTTTATCAGGTGGTGAACGGAAACGTTTAAGTTTTGCAACTGAAATTTTAACAGATCCATTAATATTATTTTGTGATGAACCAACATCTGGTTTAGATGCATTCATGGCTTTAAATATCATAAAAATCTTAAAGAGATTAACAACAGACAGTAGTAAAATGATAATTTTAACAATTCATCAACCATCATCGGAAATATATGAGTTATTTGATTCGATTCTATTATTATCAAATGGTCGTACATTGTATCAAGGCCCCAGAGATACGGTAATGTCCTATTTCGGTTTTGAGGTAGAAACCAATTCGAATCCAGCTGATTTACTTATTGAAAGGGCGGAAGCTTTTACAAATAATGATAGAATGTGGACACAGTTTACACGATCGAATTTGTATACAAAAATTACAATGAAATATGAAGAGAGTAAGCAATTACCGTCATTGGAATTTGATGTGCAGAAAAATAAACCATCCAGATGGCAACAATTCGTTCCGCTCATTTGGAGAAGTTGGTTGACTACAATTAAGGAGCCCATGCTGCTAAAAGTACGCCTGACCCAAACTATTGTATGTTTTATGTTAAATTTATATTAGAACTGAATTAATTTTATTCCTTCTTTGCCTGTAGATGGTTGCAACAGTTATTGGTATAATATTTTTCAATCAATCATTGTCATCTGTTGGTGTAATCAATATGAATGGTGCAATTTTCTTATTTCTAACCAATATGACATTTCAAAATGTGTTTGCAGTAATTAATGTGTTTAGTACGGAAATTCATATATTTATGCGTGAACGAAAATCAAATTTGTATACAACATTTGTGTACTTCATGGCAAAGACATTGGCTGAATTGCCTTTATTTTTACTTATCCCAGTTATATTCACATCAATTGCTTATCCTTTAATTGGTTTACAAATGGGTATTAAACATTTCGCTATAGCAATATTCATAGTTGTCTTAGTAGCAAATGTAGCCACAAGTTTCGGTTATATGATATCTTGTGTGAGTCGAAATGTGAATATGGCGTTGAGTATTGGACCACCGATTATTATTCCATTTCTTTTATTTGGCGGCTATTTCTTAAATCAACGGTCAATAACTCCATGGTTAAGATGGCTGCCGTATTTAAGTTGGTTCCATTATGGAAATGAGGCGTTATTAGTGAATCAGTGGGGTGACATTGAAGAAGGTGTTATTAATTGCACGGGAGGTAAAAATTCTACTTGCCCTAGTTCCGGTGAAATAATTCTACAGACATTCAACTTTAGCCAGGTATTAACATATAATTTTATCTGTGATTTGAAATTGAAATCGTTTAATGTATTTATTTCTTCTGTTTCAGAACAACCTGTTATTAGATGTAATTTGTTTGTTTGCTTTAATATTTGTCTTTAGAACAATTGCATATGCATCTCTTCACTTAAAAACTGTACGTAATTAATTCAAGTAATAAAACAAGGTGTTTGTATGCTTTTCTATACATAATTGTAAATTTATTATATTTAAATTGCAAATAACGGCAAATTATTCGATAGATCACTTTACAATACAAATGAATTTTTAAAGACCGTATCTACACAACGATTTCTTATACGAATACGATTTTATGTTACTATGATTAAAAATAATATCAAGTCTGAATAGTTGGTATCACTGTATAGACAGCTGAAACCGTGGTATTAGTAAAGATTCAAACCATAAATGCTATCGGCTTTAGATATGCCTAATGTCGAGGTTGCATACATTTTGGCGAAAATAATAATGTGTTTTGATTCAAATCTTATCAATATCTATCAACAAAAAAGTTCATTGATACCACGAATACATTATTATCAATACAGCAGCATATACATTAGAGTTATATACATAAATATAAGAAATAATAGATAAGCCAAACAGTAACGCCAACATTCATATACCAACAGTAGTGCCAATATCAATTAAATTTCACCGGAATCATCTGATATTTATTTTGATTAAACCAAAAAATTTTGTAAATTTTTACAAATTCAATAAATTAGAAATTTGTAGTTTCGGAATCAATGGCACTACGTTTTGCATATAATTAAACAAACTTGCGATTCTAAGTAAGCAGTTAATAGTTACTAATACATAGTGGAATTGATTTAGTCGGAAATCAGTTATCAATGAATTTTATAACAAGTTACACTTAGTAGATTTTGGTTTTTCTATTTTTGAGTTTATTTTAATGATTAAAATTTAATCATTACGCGAATCGTGTTGGTCTCGCTATCAATTCTTAAGACAGTAAATTATAAAAATAAAAAGATGGTCAAAGATCGAAAGTTCATAAATTTTGGGTGTGCAAATAATCTTATCAATTACTTTACTTGAAAACAATCTTCCTTTAATACACCATCTCACATCGTAAATGTCCAATTTCAACCAGCGTAATCATATTCATTTAAATTCAGTTCAAGTTCATTTAACTGTTATTCATTAAGGCACGAGACCACAGCATTTACCAATAGATTTTTCGGTGCAAGTATTTTAGTTATTCAACTTGAATTTTTGGCTTAACTTTTACTATGTTCATTCAGTAAACTTAAAAAGAAATCACGATTTCTCTACTATTTAATTCACGAAACAACAAGTGACAATATTTTAATTTGATTCCGGTGTGTAAAAATAACTCAGTTTTTTTTATACATCTAGCGCGTTATTATCGTATGTTTTCGTTTGTATGTAACATATAATCAAATATTAAGAACAGAAATAAAAGTTTGCTGTTTATTTTAGTAACTAACATAATAACTATCTTAATCGATTCGTCTTTTGGTTTGATTTAAAGAAACGGTGTGAGATCAGACGATTAAAAGTGCAAAAAGAATGCGACTACTAAACGATTCTTCAATTAGGATTGTATCAAACTTATTTGTTTTTGAATTTAGTCGTGTTGTTGATTTTCTAAAACCTTGGTTTTTCAACAGTGCCTGTAAGTAGAATTGTTCCTAATATCCTCTTACTATTAGGTAATGGATAACGAATTCTTTTTTAGAGTTGATACCAACAAAAAGGAAACATGCAGCAAACACAGATCCCACCAAATACCACCAGAAAGGAGATGCGGCCAGTTAAGTATCATTACGCTGATACGTTTTGGTGCACTTACATAATATCAGTTATATCAGCAAGTATTGCTGAATTTGGTAATTATACATATTGTATATTATGAGTAATTGAATTTAAGATAATCGCCGTATGTGTTGTGTATTTTAGCTACATATCCATTGGATTTAACAAAAACACGCTTACAAATTCAGGGAGAAGCTGCGGCCGCCAAAGTGGAAAATCTAGTCAATAAACTTAATGGACCAAAGGTAATTAATATTGTCTCATAATCACTGATTTTCTGTTGACAGAAAGTATACAATTTCAGCCACAATATCGTGGTATGGTTGCAACAGCTGTTGGTATAATAAATGAAGAAGGTGCTACAAAATTATGGCAAGGAGTAACTCCAGCTCTTTATCGACATTTAGTTTATAGGTAGAACTTGAATTAAAATAATTTCATGTTCAAACCACTTATGTGATTTTTATTATTTTAGTGGTGTTCGAATTGTTACTTATGATTCTATGCGAAAACATTTTACGAAAGGTGATGTAAATGGTATGCCACTGTACTTATCAGCACTTTGTGGTGTAAGTGCAGGTGGATTGGCACAATGGATGGCATCACCAGCTGATCTAGTTAAGGTCCAAGTTCAAATGGAAGGTAAACGACGACTAATGGGGCTGCCACCACGAGTTAATAGTGCCGCTGATGCATTTCGACAAATTGTGAGACGTGGTGGTGTTAAGGGATTATGGAAAGGCAGTGTACCAAATGTACAGCGTGCTGCGTTAGTTAATTTGGGCGATTTAACAACATATGACACAACAAAACGTTTTATTATGCAGAAAACTGGCCTTCCAGATTGTCATATTGTTCATATATTATCATCGATTTGTGCTGGTTTAGTTGCTGCAACAATGGGAACACCAGCTGATGTATTGAAAACACGTCTAATGAATCAACCAACTGATTCGAATGGACGGTATATAGAAATTAATTTTAAATTATCTGTTGACAATGCTTCTTTTATAATTGAATCAATTGTTTCTGATTTTTAGTGGTATAGTGTATAAGGGAACGGTAGATTGTTTCCGTAAAACAGTAGCGGCAGAAGGTTTCTTGGCATTATATAAAGGATTTCTGCCTGTATGGATTCGAATGGCACCCTGGTCATTGACATTTTGGCTATCATTCGAACATATTAGAAAGATGTTGGGCACAAGTGGTTATTGATAGTTTACCGTTTGATAATTTGGTTATCGTCATGTAAATATTTATTTACATTTATATCATTTGCTGATATTATTTGACTTCAGTAGTTATAAATGACATAGATTCTTTTTCCTTTAATATTTTGCTTACCAATAGTAAATTCAACATATTGAAGTTACATATTGGTATATAGCAGATTAAATTAAATCTAACATGTATCACTTGTTATAAAATAATAGAATTGTAAATAACAATAGAATATAAGTTTACTAGTTAATTGCGCCACTAGATTTAATACAATTTTGATAACGTGAATATGCATATACATAATTAGATATTTCACTATTGTCTGTGATGCACGTTTAATTACAAGATACAGTTGCTAAATAACTATGAAAGGTAATTGTAAATAATTACTGAGCTATGTTTAGTATTTAGGTGGTGTGTATGTATCTCAAATGTAAATTACATAATAATTTTGGTCCGAAAATAAAAATTCGATTTTCTTTTTCAATCTCATTTTATTTAGTGATTAATTCAAATAATTTCTTAAGATAGATTCTTGGAATAATCACCCTTGCAGAGATAAAAACAGAAATTAAAATCAAAGAGACGAGATGAGAATGAATTGTCTGATCTTCATTTCAACTGAAAAGTAATTTCCTTATAACGATACATAACCTAGAAATTAGTCACATATTCTTACCGGAACTAGCAATTGTTTATAAAAAATTTTAATCTGTAAAGAAGAAGTTTATTAAATTTGATGTGATAATAAATAAAAAGATAAGTATTTAATTTTTATTTACTTTATTTAAAATTGTGAAATAAATCTTAGTGCTACAATTATATTAACAATAATTTGTCATTGGTCAGGTAATATCATTTAATACTAAAGAATTTAACTTGAATAATAAGAACAATTTAAAGAAACTTTGTCGATCATTAAAATCTGTTGTTAAATGGTTGTATAAGTACGAATAATTTAAAATCCTGATTTTCTACAATGAGGATCTCTCGAAACTCTGTTATCAGGAACATAGTTGTCACGAGTTTCAATTCTTTTCCGAACTTCATGAAAACTGTGAACGAGTCGATCCTCGTGGATTTTTGTAAATTTCTGTAAAGAATAATATTGGTTATTAATAAAAGAACTTTTTTCTCATTTCATTTTTCAGAACTTACACTTGCTGTACACCGCATGTTTCGTCTATGGCCGTAATAAGTTGTTGGATCGCGTGGATTACCCATCATAAATATGTACCGTAAGAAATAACTATATTTGAAGTGCATGTCCAATACATAAGTCTCAAATTCGAATGCTATTGCCTCGAACTGGAGATATTTTGTCCAATTATCAAGGGAAACAATTTCGTCACTGAATTCATACTCTGCTTCTGGGAATTCATCATCTTTAAGGTAATCTTTACATTCATTAAACTCATATTTGAATGCATCCAAATCTACGTGTTCATTTTTCGATTCATCTATTTCCAAACTGTCCATTTGTGTTATCATATTTGGAATACTGCTCGAAAAGTATTTATAATCGGTTATGCGACCTTTTTCAATGAATAAGCATATCAATTTAGCCACTGCTAAACGTATGTTCAGATCATCATTGCTTAGTAAATTATTGAAGCGTTGAAACAAATTTTGTGCGGTATATTTGTACGCAGCATTTTGTGCTTCCAACACCGATACCATCATTGAATATAGTCGAATAATGGTGACATAAAATTTCGATATGTCCTCATCCGTTTCATCGTCTTTCGGATCCTGTAAATACAAATATAGTAACAGATGCATTAGGTAACAATGTAATACAAATATAGTAACAAGTTAACTCAATATCAACAACTACGATTAAGTAATAAATGAAATTTTAATACAATTTTGCTTACCACTTTATATACATCCGGAAATAAATTCTTCATATCGCGACATATCATCAAGATGTGGCTTAAAATATTAGTGCCAAAACATCCCAGATTACCAATTGCAGTAGTACATGATATACGAGTAGCCAAACTTAAACTTTCATCATTAAGAGCGTTCACAAACATATCGTAGAGTGAGTGGTATAAATATGATGCAAATTTTGACGATTGTAAACATAGTACTGAACATAGTTCTGCTCCCCATTTAACTTTAGCTTCATCTTTTCTCGCGATTTGATTTGCAATTAATCGACACAAATCCATTTCTGCCATTGCCAACGTATGATTAATCATAAAATTTGTTAAACGGTTTTTGATTATTTTATATGACAAATGTTCGATCGGTAATTCATTTTCAAACACATCATCAATTGCATCAATTAAATCTGGTGTAACTTCATTAACAACATCACTATACGTCGTCATTTTCACTTGATTTTTTATTGAAAAATTTGACTTTTTTTAAAATTTTACTGTTTTAAAACTTGGAATAAGATCTTTGAAAATTTGGTCTGACTTGATCGATTGTTGTAGTTGAACTGAAGAGTCAACAGAATCCAGGATTCTATCGTACTTAGTTTTTTTACCTGTACCTGTAATGATTAGTTTAGATATTTTGCAATTGACCAAATGCACTCTGGGTCATAAAATCATACAGACATCCCGAAATACTTAGTAATCAGTCATAGTTTAGGATCCCATCATATATTATGTGTCTCGTATGCGAATAACTTACTGAAAATTGGACATTTTATAAATCATTTACAACTTACCATAATTTTTGACTCTTTCGAGGCATCTGGAAAGGCTTAAGGTTGTTAAAAAGCATCTTTCGTTTTTTTTCAATGTTTTAAGTTCTAGGAACTTCGGACATTTCTTTTTCAAGTAGTTAGCTTAAATGGGTACCTGTTTTAAAAAATTTATGATCACCGGAAAATAGTTGTAAATATATCGAATATTCTGGTACTATGTGCCTTTGTTTGAAATTGTAACTGAAAGTTTTGAAAAATGAAATTGAAATTCTTAAAAATTATGCTCTCTATCTTACTTTTCGTATTCTTGGAATATATAGAATATCGTTATTCGGCAATGTATGAGATGAATATTGATAAAAATTTTTGTCATTAATTTTATGATAATCGAAAGTATGTAAATGATGTACTTTCTTATTCGCAATCATATTCATTTTTCGTAATTCACGATAACAATCAATACACGTATGATACGGTAGACGGTTCATTATAATCAAAAGTTGTGAACAAATCCAGGATTCAATTTAATTTTCTTCTAAACTGCCTTGTAATCAAATTTTCTTAACAATCTAATTGCTAACCTGAAATAGTTAGAATAAAAATTGACAATTTAATATTGTACAATTAAAACTAAAACAATTTGATTCTCTTTATTCATCAATATTTAATTTATTCTTCTATAGTTTTTAAGACTTGTTAGATTAATTATATTAATTTTACAGAACTGTCTTAATACAAATAATTAAATTAAAGTATAATAAAAATAAACAGAAAAATTGAAACGGTTAATAAAAATATTCTTAATAATTAAATGTATTGTATCTTAAATTATATAAAACTTTAAATTCCCATCAACTTTCATTCATTTAGAACACATAAAAGAGAGCTCATCGCATATCTTAATAAAATCTAATTACTTGAAATTAAAAAAAATAAACAATTTGTACTCATCAAATGAAATTTTCAATTATTCAATATATAAATTAATAAACAAATAGAGATTGTTGAATTAAAATATATATCTTTCATCATTGTCTTATAATACTTAAAGTTAATTCATTTTAAATTTTCATCTTATCAGATCAGTATATAATTTTTCAATTAGATAATATCAAATTTAACATTTATTTATTCATTTGTTTCAATATTCATTGATAAAAATTAAAAGACTAACTGATAATTTAACAAAATAATACATTCTATGTTCTCTATAGTAGTTAATGTCGAATCAATAATTGAAAAGCAACGTAGAATTTTAAATAAAATAAATACCAAGGTGTTGATAAAATTATTATAAATCTGTTGTATCTTAAATTAAATTTCCATATTTGTACATTAATGGAAATACGGTTAAACGAAATAAGATGAAATGAAATTTTATAAGGAAATCACTAATTCTTATGTTATTTATGTTTCTCATTTTTTATTTTCTTTTTGCTAATTAATTCCTAATATTGACAAAGTGTGTTCTCATTGAGCATAAATAGTTAAAAGTTACTTGTATGTTTTTATACGTGTTTCCATTTTAATTACAATCGGTACTAGACCTCATGATCAGATAAAGCGTATAATTATTAATCATCATGAAATTCACATTTGGAATCATATTTCATTATTAGTTATCAGTTGGTAGTTTATAAATTTCTATTATAAATTTATGTTCATTAATAAACTCATTTATTTATTAAGATTCGCTGCTCTTAAACTGCTCCTTGTGTCCGGTTATTATAACATCGGTTTCGTATTTCAATTAAAATTTAACGTAAAATTCACTATAATTTCTTGTTACTTTGGCTAAACGTTTTACCATTTAATCATTTTGTATTGTTTTATGATTCAATTGAATGAATAATATAAATAATTCAGTGGGCACGTTAGCGCATAATAAATAAAATGTTTAACATTGTCATGTTGTCGATAGTAAATCAATCAAAATAATAATTTTCATTAAAATCAGTACCGCAAAACTAATAGAAAATGAGTTTATCTTTAATCGAATAATTGGTTGTTTGTTAATTAGATAACATTCAGATACTAAATAGAAATGTTTTAGTTGTTTTCTTTCACCAAAAAATTTATTCCATCCATATTTGAGTGTTGCAGAAACCATTATGCAATTATTATGTTAATTCATTTGTTTTGTTTTCTTATATTCATTGTAATTTGTATGTCATCATGAAATTTCTTTAAAATGCGATGTTTATATTTAATTATTAACCGTTAAACATTCACAATTTATTTAAAAATTATTTGTTCTATTTTATTTTTAAAGAATTTAATCTAACTATATGTGTATGGGTGTTATAATAATTATCATTTTGATTTAAATTCATTATCATTTAAATATTCCTATTGTGACGATTTTCGATACAATTTTTAGTTTTGTTATTAGTGATATTTTGATGCGAATTGCAAATGTTTCATAGAATTTAAGAAAGTATTAGATGTTTATCTTATAATCAATTGTGGGCTTGTAGATTTTAACGAAATTGAATGTATTGTTGTTGGGTGGGGAATGGTTGGTGTATGAAACAGAAAACGAAATTATTCTGATACGGTGTCCTTAGTTTGGGTTTTGATTAATTATTAACAATAAGATACTGGGATTTGATTTATTTTCTTCTTTGTTGTTTTATTTAAAAGCAAAACATTTTATTTGAATATAAAATATTTCGATAAATTGTCTGAATGATTTCGATTAATGGAGATCAATTAAAAAGGAGAAATTGTGTGTGAAATTTGTAAAGGAAATTTTACTAATCCTATTAGACATGTTTGATGAAGTTTCTCTTTTTTCTTTTTTTGTTTGTTATTTTAAATTTTATGTTCATTTTCGTAAATTTATTTTCATACAACGTAATGCAGTTAAAATGTTACTTATGCAATTCATTTTAATTTTAAATTAATTTCCTACATTACACGACTTAGAATTCAATGTTTCCTTAATTAGTTCAACTCGTTAGAGTAAATCGTTAAATTTCTTATTTTTTGTTATTATTTGTGTATTTAATTGTTCGTACAAATTTTCGGTTTGATATCATATACGTATAAAGAAGAAATAATTTAGTGATTTTTGTTATGTGTCATTCGTGATAATATTTGCAAGTGGTTTCGTTTAAAAATTGCAATAAAATGAGAAGCCGCAAGGTAGAGAAATGAGTTATTCTTGTTATAAGAAATTTTAAATTGGATCTCTGTCGTTTACTATCATCCGATTAGTTATTCGCTTTATATCAATTTGAGATCTTTCTAGTTCTTCTGTTTTAGAATCATTCAGAAATTTTGTTTACTTGATCAGCATTTTTGTTTACTTTTATGGAGAATCAATTTCTAACAAATTAGGTAGTTCTTAATTTAAACTTTCGTTTGATATGTTGATCGAATTTGTCTCGATATTAAATTTCGATCAACTTTTCATTTAAATTTCTATTCTTAAATTCTCGTTACGATTCATTAATTTATTTTTATTCAATTTTTTTTTTTGTTGCCTTATAAAATTTAATAATTTTATTGGAAAAATGTTTTGAAATTCATATCAAATTGTTTATATTTTCTACATAAATTTTTTGTTTTTTTATTTTTTTTCTATGTTTTCCTTATATAGTTTAATGTAAATTCTTTTACAAAAAGAAAACTAAAGAAACAGAAAAATTTTAAATTAAGAAACAGCAAACATTAAAAACAATTGCATAATTACTAATGTTATAACATTGTATCCACAAATTTGCTTCCGAGATTTAGAACATTTGTTTCAGTAATAATTCATCTATAATATTTCATTTTTCTTTCATCTTTTCTTTTTGTTAAATTGTTATCTCTGGTTGAATACGTTCCATATTTATAATTTTAATTCACTTAAATTACTGAGTAGTTACATTGTAGTTTTCTTCTTCTTTTTTTTTTTTAATTTTTTTATTTAAATATTTTCGACATTTATATAATTTTGAGATACAATTGGTATTCATTTGTATTCCATTCGTTATTTTGTTGTTGTTGTTGTATGTTAAAGTAGGTGATATACTTATTAGATAAATTTATTTATTTATATTTTTTTTTTATTTTCTTATTTGTTTAGAAATAACATTTGAAAAAGAAAGAAAATCATCTGATTTCATTATTTCCTAAATTAAAAATATAAATTATCGGAGCATTCTAATCCGTTTTTGTATTTTAATTATTGACTACATTTAATAATCGTCTTATTTGTTCTTTTTTTTTGTTTTTGTTTTAATTTTAAATTTTTGTTAAGATTGTGCCAACGAACTAGAGATTATAAATCGGTATTCGTTTTGTTTCTTATTTCATTAATTTATGTAAATTGTGTAAAATGTGCATAAATGTATGTATCCTTGTCGTAATTTAACATAGATTATTTACTTATGGTTTTGTTTTTTTTTTATTTATTTTGCCATTTTCACGATTAAATATTAATTCCTATTAATACAATTCTAACTTAACGTGTATTATTAAGTAATCAATTAGTAATTTACTGATTTCACTTACTTATCTATTATAATTGTAAGTATTATACATACATCTAAGGTTTGTTTTGCAAGTGGGGGGAGGATATAGAGAGACTGAGCTTATCAATGTTTAGATTTAAGAAACAAATGAACTTATATAGAAGTAACATTTATATGAACTATGTACATTTAATCGAACAAAAACCATTGAATTTTTAAATGAAATGAATTTATTTTCATTTTGGATTTAAATTAAATTCCAGTTTGTTTCTTTTCATTTTGTATTGCGTTAAATTTAATTCTTTGTATTTGATTTGTTTCAAATTCATTTTTTTAATTAGAAAATAAGGGATATTTAATCATTATTTTGGTTAGCAATTAGTTTAATTCTAAATACGTTGATTCGAATGGTCCAACATTAATATTCATTTACTAAGAAATGTTTATAAACAATGTTTATGGACACATTCTTGACTGTACAATCTCTATATTTCGTTTTATTACTTAAATTTGTTCACAATTTTTTGACTCAGTTGCATATAAATCCTTTATATATGATGTATTTTCATTATCATAAGTATTCGATTCGAAAAATACATCATTTATGAATAATTTATAATATTTAATTTACAAAAGTTTTTTTTTTTTTATTCATTTTTAATTATTTATTTTTCTATAAAAAAAAAAACGAAATTTGAACAGAAATCAAAAGATTATTATTCTTAAAGAATCATTTGGAATATTTATAATTACAAAAGGAGTTACACTTTTGAAAAATAAGAAGTATTACCAGTTGATTCAGATGATATTTAATAGTAAACATAAAAGAGAATTTTCATTTTTGCATTTATCATTTATAACTACGTTAGATAATTCAAGGTGTTTCTTTTCAATTTTTCTTTTATTTTAAATTGGCATTTTAAGCATAATCAATTATAATTGTTTTATCATTCTCTTGTCGAATGAAATGATTTTGAATTATCATATCTTTTAAGTATTTTCTGGTTTTCTATTTTTATTTAATTATTTTCATGTTATAAACCACTATGATTATCATAAACTTGTAATATTCAATTATATATTATATATAGATCATTTTCATGTGATTTCATTACATAATTTAAATATTACAATATCTTCTATACACGTTTACATAATTAACCTACTTGTATTTCATGTTTTATTTTTTTCTTTTTTTTAATTTAAATTCTGGAATCATAATGTTTAATATGATTTTTGTCTCGATTAAATGTTACATTTACTTTATTTTTTTTTTTTTATTTATTTTGAATTTATTCAATTGTATTCCTTTGTGATTGATTTTTCTTTTCTTGATAATTAATATAATTACTTTTGTTTAGTATTTAATATTATTTAATTATTGTTTAGATTCATTTACCATCTTTTCGACGTTATTTCATAAAATGTTTGCCCACCTGAAATTTTTAATTTCATTTTAATTAGAATGGATTTCATATAATTATTAACTAGATAATAGCCAAAATGTTAATTTTCTCTTTTTTCCTTATTTTTTTTATATGTTGAACTTACATAGATCGTTTTATTTACGGTTCGGTTTTATTTTGTTTAATCAGTTCAGTATATTTTAAGTAATTTTTTTTTTTTTTTTT